>BJCN01326231.1:2769-18213 GCA_018326445.1 Flaveria brownii
TCTCTCAAAATAAACAACCCAACCATTTTCAGAGCCAAAATGACAAGTCCAAATTCGGTATTATGAGACTCCAAATCGTGTAAGAGTTCATTCATTAATTGCATGTGAATTAAAAACCTAGATCTTAAGAACAGACAGTGTGAATAACAGTTGGATTAATGTGAGAGAAATACGTACAGTGTTGCGACGGCGTTCGGCAGCAATGGAGAAACCAAAAGCAACTAAGCATAAGATTATGACAAGTAGATGAACTAGCGATGACCCTTTTCCTTCGCCCATCTCTCTCTATCTCTCTCTCTCTCTTCTTCTTCTTCTTGTTGCTGTTGGAGAGAGTGCAGTGAAGTGACAAAAGTGATGCTTCTGCTGCTTTGCATGGAGTAACAAAGGAAAAAGAGCGGTCACTAAGACTATTTTTATTCCTTTCCAATAAAGAAAGATTAATATTATAAAGTTCCATGTGTTATTACTTTATAACGTTAGATTTTTTTTTTAACGGCAAATTTTATTAAAACTCCAAATAAAAGTACAATATCTAGCAAGGAGCTAGAGCATATACAACCCAATAATTACATTGTGATCTCCGGAATCTTAAAATTTCTCCAATGTTCCCACTTCAAGTTATACATCCTTGCACGGTTTTTGATCCAAATAAAACCCAAGACCTTAATGTCTTCCACAATGTTGTCAATTGGAATCCTTTTATTAGAGAAAATGAGATTATTTCTTGCCTTCCAAATAGCCCAAGAGGCGACGAGGATTATTGATTGTAGTAATTTATCTTTGATTTCATTTCTCCTATTCGTCTCTTGAGAACATATGAGGTCTTTAAAAGAAAAGGCAAATATTTGAGGGATATCACACCAAGAACTAATACTTTGCCATATTATCGTCGCTATGTAGCAACCCGTTAAAACATGATCCAGTGATTCGTTCGCTTCCCCACATAATCTGCAAAGTAGGGAAGGAGTTGCGATGTTCCGAGAATGAAGATTCGTCAACGTGGGAAGACGGTCCAAAGCAGCTCTCCATCCAAAAACATTAACTTTGTTCGGCAGCCATTTGTTCCACTGGAATTGAATCGAATCTGATGAACCATGATTTGAAGCCAGAAGTTTTTTGATCGACTTGACCGAGAAAACACCATTAGGCTCCTCTTTCCAGACCCATCTGTCCCCCTCATATTGAAGCATGTCTCCGATTGAAATACCGTATTCAGAGATAGCATGATCCACTTTGATAATCTTTAACCAAGTTCCAGGTAGCCCCCTTTTGTGCGGGAGCAGGCCAGAACTCCTTCTAGAGGAGTGGATAGCAGTGATCACCTTATTCCATAGAAATGGACTTTCCTGCTTATACCGCCAGATCCATTTAGAAAGTAGGGCAATGTTTGCCACTTTCAAAGACCCAATACCGAGACCACCATGATCTTTTGGAGCAATGACTTGGTTCCAAGATACCCAGTGAATTTTGCTTTTATTTCGGTCGCCTCCCCATAAGAACCTTCTTCTGAGAGATTCAAGTTTGTCAATTACCTTGGTAGGAGCTCTATACAGGGAGAAGTAATAAGTAGGGAGGCTATCCAACACGGATTTAATTAGTGTGATTCTACCTCCCATAGAGAGCGTAGAGGCTTTCCAATTTGAGAGTCTTGACTCGAATGTTTGGATAACCGGGGCCCAGCTACAAAACCGATTCATATTGGCACCAACTTTCAGGCCCAAATAGTCGAAAGGAAGCATACCAGATTTGCATTGCAAATGATTGGCCATCTCTTCCACCTCCTGCTGATCAACCCCCAACCCCAGAATCATTGATTTCCTTAGATTCATTCTTAGGCCAGCTATCATATGAAAACATCTCAGAATACGAGTGAGATTCATAAGATTATGATTTGCCCACTCGTCGAGAATGATAATATCATCAGCGTATAAGAGATGGGATAATACGGGACCGTCATTCGGGGTTTGTATGCCTTTTATCAAACCTACCGAAAGAGCTTTGGAAAGAATTTCAGAGAGCCCCTCCATAGCCAAGATGAAAATATATGGAGAAAGTGGATTGCCTTGGCGAACCCCACAAGTACAATTGAACTCCCCGGTAGGTGATCTGTTAACTAGAACAGAGGACCTGGAGAAGGCAAGAACTCCTTTAATCCAAGATCTCCATTTTTTTGGAAAACCCATTTTCTCCTGAATTTTGTCAATGTACAACCAATTGATTGAATCGAAAGCCTTTTCCAAGTCGATTTTGAAGATAACAGCCTGCTTTTTTGATTTTTTTAGCCAAGAAATGGTTTCATTCAAGATTAACGGCCCGTCTAGGATGTTACGGTTTTGGAGGAAAGCCGATTGATTATGTGAAACTACCGACCCAATGACTCTTGTAAGTCGCGAGGCAAGAACCTTGGAGACGATTTTTTCTATGCATCCGATGAGAGATATTGGTCTATAGTCATTGAGGGATGATTGGACCTCCCCTTTGGGTATTAAAGCGATGAAGGAAGATGCCCACGCCGATTTAAGGTCGCCACCCGAATGGTAGTATGATAGCAAACTATAAAAATCATGTTCGAAAATGTCCCAAAATCTTTTGATGAAACCAATGTTAAAACCGTTTGGGCCGGGGGCTCGGTCACTACTACAACTCCAGACAGCACTTTGGATTTCTTCCTTGGAGAACGGCTCGACCAGGGAGGCACATTCCTGGGCGGACAGTCGTTTAATGTTGGGACAGGAAAAATGAGGTCGCTGCACAATAGGTTCATTGAACTTTGAACGGAAAAAATTTTCGACCGAATCCTTGATTTCTTTCGGATCGGTAGACCAACGATTGTCTATCATTAGACCATTGAGCCTACTTTTGGCTAATTTACCATTGACGATACCGTGGAAGAAAGCTGAATTCTCGTCACCGTCTACCGCCCATTTAACACGGGCTTTTTGCTTTAAGTCCTTAGCTCTGCACGCTTCTAAATCAGCCAGCAACCTTTTGAACTCCAGCCTTTCCTTAGACTCCTCCTCCATTAAGTCCCGATTTTCAGCGTTGGTCTCATGTTCATCGATCTTCATTTTGAGTTTCCTCCTCTCACCTTCGTCCTTTAGCTTTTCGTTGGAGATCCATGATTTGATCTCATGTTTTAGAAATCTCAATTTAGCAGCCAAATATCAGTCCAGGGATCCAGAATGGCTGAAATTTACGCAAGCTCCTTTTACCATCTCATCAAAGCCCGGTCTATCCATCCAGGAATCAAACAGACGGAAGGGAACAGGCCCGAAATCGATCGATGAAGTGCATAAAGTGAGAGGACAATGATCTGACAGTTCGTGAGGGAGAGCCGTGAAAGAAGCTTCCGACCAGAGATTAATAAAGCCATTGCAAACAAAAGCACGGTCTATATGACTCATACTAGCACCAGAGTTGGAGATGTAAGTAAATTTCCTCCCATTCATTGTGTATTCAAGAAGCCTATTATCGTTAATGAACTCGTTAAAGTATCTAGCTCCAGATGGATTGAAAGTAGAGTTCCTTCTTTCATCAGGAGTTCTTACCTCGTTAAAATCCCCAATTATTACCCACAGGCCGTCTCGACTAAGTTTCAGGTTACCGATCTTCTCCCATAAGGATCTTTTGAGATTTAAATCATGTGGAGCATAAATATTAAGAATATTTAAGGTTACCTGGAATCCATGCATGAATCCTCTCGTAAGAATGAAACAAGGATCAATAATGGTCTCGGAAATTTTGAAAAACGATGGATTCCAAATAGATATTAAACCCCCGGATCGGCCATTAGCGTTACTGACAGCCGAATCATGTTTAGAGTTCCCCCAAAAATTACCTGTGATAATCTTCGAGCCATCCGAGTACTGCGTTTCTTGAAGACAGATGAAGTTAATCCCATGAGATACTTTCAGTCTCTTGATCCAGGCAACCTTACCAGGATCACCGACACCCCTAATATTAAGCGATAAAATATTCATTGCAGCACTCTGTGTGCACCATCTCCCAAAACCGTTTCACGAACTAGGGATTCGAATCCCTGAAGGTGGACCCCAACATTTTCACCAACAGCTTTGGTGTTTTCGACTTCGATCTCCAGCGCTTGGTCATCTTCGTCCGCCGGAGTGTTTACCGAGGGTCCTTCTTCGGGTGTTTCCATAACCGGAGATTTACTCGAGACAGGGTTTGATGGAATGGAATTGAGGTCCAGAGTATTAGTGGAAAGCCTGGGAGAGTCCATGGGCCGCAAGGAGGGACTTTTACCCATCCGGTCCAATGGGCCGCCCTGGTTCCGGACCATATCTTTAGTAGGGCTGCTGGTTCTGGGCCGTTTTCTCGACATATTACCATTAAAATGAAAGGGAGCTGCATTACTACCATTATTAGCCGGCAAACAACCCATTGATAATTTCAACGGCTCTTGTCCCTCCATGAATGGTGTTCCGGCTGTAGTACTCCCAATATTCACGCCTGACTGTTGAAGTCCCCCAATTGGGCTCTGCACTTTACCCCAGACAGATGACCTCATCTCATCGGAACCGGACAACCCCTCGGTAAGTCTTTCCGGCGAGTTCATCCGGGAGCTGTTCTCATTATTGAAATGGGGCACCCACGGTTTTGATTCTTCAATAACCCATACCTTGAAACTTTTATTGTTCCACACCAATGTTATGTTCTCACAGATCGGTTTGTCGTAGGTGAGTAATACCGCCATACGGGCGTAAGACAAATTATTGTCCCAGACTGAGGCGTTCGAACTGTGAATTAACTGGCCAAACTCTTCCCCAATTTTATCAAGAATCTTTTTGTCCCATAGCTGGATAGGAACACCATGGATTCCTAACCATGCAATCCTTTCATGATGCAATGACTACCCTTTCCAAAGCACAAGGCTTGAAAACCATTTTTTCCAAAGGACTTCATTAGCTGCGTAACTCTTTGCATGAAGTGAGCATTGAAAGGTAAGGGCAACTGATAGACCCCCAATATATTTTGGATTGGGATTTTCATTAGAATCTATGTCAGGTGATGACAGAAAGTTGTTTAAGGAGTTGACATCATGGGCCTTACTGATTAGACACGATGCTCTCCATGTTGTAAGGGCCTCAGTGGCGTCGGACCCAACGTCCAGTAGTCTCGACTTTCTTGCCACCGTA
The DNA here is from genome assembly GCA_018326445.1 of Flaveria brownii. Lineage (NCBI taxonomy): Eukaryota > Viridiplantae > Streptophyta > Magnoliopsida > Asterales > Asteraceae > Flaveria > Flaveria brownii. The sequence continues at coordinate 7,926 of BJCN01326231.1, forward strand.
CCTTTGGAGACCATGTCTTTGTATGTCATTCCATTACTAACCGTTGAGCTCTTGAACACCGAGTAGTTCCTCTGCACGTTAATTTTGCTAGGACCATCTTGTGTCCTCAGTACATTCCGATTACCATATCTATCAAAACTAGCAGGATTGACAGTTAGGATAGAGTTCCCCATCTTTAGTCCTGCCAGAGAGCCCACGAGAGTCTTCACATTTACAGACGCAGGAAAACGTACAAACCCGAAGCGGCCGCCAGATCTATCACGTGTCTGTCTTCTGGCCGGTTCGCAACAAAAAAGGAGATCAGATTTGGCCTCTGACTCCTGACATTCCGTCGTATGTTAGCTGCTTCTTCTTGTCTCCTTCTTGATTTTGACTTTACTTCGGTCCAACCTTTCTCATCTTGGCCGCCGCATGCATCCTTTCCCGCCGCTTGCTCCTTGTTAGCTGCTCCTTGCGTGTCGTTTGCATCCTTTCCCGCCGCTTGCTCCTTGTTAGCTGCTCCTTGCATCCTTTCCCGCCGCTTGCTCCTTGAAGATTTCAATATTATGATTAGATGTGCAATGTTTTTAATCATTAATTAAGTTCATTTTTGTTGGTAATGTGTAATATGTTTTTTTAATATTATGATTAGATGTGCAATGTTTTTAATCATGAATTAAGTCATTTTTGTTGGTAATGTATAATTTGTTTTTTTAATATTACAAATTAGATGTGAAATTTTTTTAATCATTAATGAGTATTTTTTTTATTAATTTTATCGCTAATCATTTAATATTTCTTATTTATTGTGTAATTTTTTCTAAAGCTAAAGAAATATTATTTTTTATTCAAAATTAATAAGATACATAATATGGTCTATTTTCTTGATTGAGTTGTGTAGAAAAGAGAACAATAAAAAGCGAATTAATATCAATTTGGATAAAGGGTTGCAAATCTCTTAGGGGGCATGAATGGTTCCAGAAGAAGCTACCAAAGAAAAGACGTGACACCCAATAGTTTTTTTTTTTCGGACGAAAATTTGACCGTGATAATAAAAAACCCTAGACCGGAGAATGTCCACTGATACATACTAGTTAAAGATGTGAGTAAGAAAGCAAAAAATATATATTTTTAGGATACTGAGAAAACCAAGACGACTCCGTGTAAATAAGATTAAGTATTGAAGGAAAATCAAAGAAAACGAACAAAAAATGATATGGAGCTGATATTTGACACAAGGAAAATGTGGATGGCCTTGTCACTTGTGTAGGCAAACGTGTTGTACTCTTTGCTGTAAAAGTAGTACCAGACTACCAGCTGCTCCATGGCATGTGATCGTGAAAGTCAACATCATGCCATCAGTGAGCCCGTAGACAAAGGGAATAATTATTTAAATTATCCAAAATCAATCAAACTTGAAATAAAATAACCAAAGATAACAACAATATTTATGCAGAACGTTAAAAAATACAATTTTCAATCGTTAAAAAAGTAAATAAAATTTAAGATGGCATGGCACCCGTAATCATTTTAAAAAACATAAAACATACACTCATCTAACTCTACTTATAAATCTATATAATTATCTATTATCAGAATCGAATCCTCAAGCTCATTAACGAAATACTATTATACCTTAGTTAATTCTACTTCTATATCTATAAATCATTTATTATAATCCGTTAACTCATGAAAATATATATATATATTTCTTTGCAGACGTCGTTACGAGCATGCGTTGAGTATGATAACAGTGAGGGTGGGGTGGGGTGGGGTTAACGAGGGTTTATTTTCATTATTTGTTTATTGGCTCGAATAATAAACACCGTTTCTTTGACTCCTCCTTGGTAAACTACAACCCCACTGGCCACAGCTTTTTGTCACCAATTTGTATTTTTCTTTCAAACAAAATACAATATTTAATGAAGGGACATCATTTATTGAGCAAAAACAAGGACATTTGTACTGACAAAAAATAAAGAAAGAAAGAAAGAACGAAATAAATTAGGTGAAAGCCACAAGAATGGTCAAAGAAGAAGCCACTGGTTGAGACATTTATGACACCAAGATTGCCTTTGCCGTATGTAAAACGATGGCTACTGCACACCAATATTAATGTCTCCCCATTGCTACCATTCTAAAACACCACCCATGTTAATATGTTATGCTTGATGTAACCTAAGAATTTATCACTTTTGAAATCCTATATGTACGTATATAATTTATAACTTTTTATTAATTACATGCTCATTAGAAAATAACACCTACATTCTTTTCTGCTGAAAGTTCGATCGAGCAATCATACGATAACACAGTTCTACAGCAAATCACTAGTTAACATTTTTCTTATTAATACTAAAGATCACACATACATAGACAACTTAACATTTTATTTATAACAAACAAGACTTGATCACCAAATCTCCTAACCATACTATAATTCTAACACTAGTATCTAAATAAAATCAAATTTTAGCTGATTTTTTTATTGTTTGTATTTTTTTCAAACACCAATTTCACCTTTAACCCTTCGTCTTTTACATATTCACATATCTAAGATTATAGCCTTTAGTTTCACTTAATCTTGATTTGTGTCGCTTACATTTTAAATTCTCATCAAAACTCATCTTTGGTACACCATAATTCTTGGCATGTTTAACTCAAGCTTTTCCTTTTAATATATTCTTTAGTCATAGAGACAATTATGTTCTATCAACTCACTCAATTTTGACATCCCTATCCCATCCATTATCATCGTGATAATCACTACTAAAATTTGCATGTTTCTTTCACCTCTCACGGTCTTTTTTTTTGTCACACAACTTGAATCGCATCAGTTCTATCCTCATGCACCCTGTTCCAATAGAGCACATAGTCAAGTTTCATCGCTTTTATATTTTTCGTCTACATAGGTTTTAGACCTTCTGTTCCAATAGAGGCTGAGATCAGTATCATACCGGTAACGTACCATTACCCAGGGACGGACTTAAGAAAGGAGGGGAGGGTTAAACCAATCCTGTAGATTTTTGTTTACTATAAGTAATGTGCATTGATGATTTTTGATTGACTATATGCTTTATTTAATTAAAATCTCAGCTCATATTTCACTAATCTATTAATATTCTCTATTTTTCTCTAAAAAGTATTAAAAGAATGTCTTTAAACATTCTTGTACTTCTTACATTAAGATAATCTATTTGAAGAAAGTTTTAAATAATGGATATTTTTCAAGAAATGAAAACTCGTAAACAACAACTATAAAATGTATTTTTATTTAAGAGTAAATTTTGGTTTTGGTCCCTGTGATTTAGCTATTTTAATCATTTCAGTCCAAAAAATAATCTTTAATCATATCATGCCCTGTGATTTTATTTTTGTAATGATTATAGTCTCTGACACTAACTCTATTAGTTTTTACAGTTAAATGTAAGGGTACTATGGTCATTTTATATTTGGAGGACTAGTTATGTAAATTATATTATATTAAGATAATTGTTATAATTTTTTATATAATAAGTTCAAAATCAAAATCGGAGCTCAACATCGGGACTAGTTATGTAAGGGTTTTAGTCCCTGCGCCACCGCCTTTGCCATCGCCACCGCCTGCCTGCGACATCGCCACACTTGCAGCAGTTGTTCACTCTCTATGAATCTAGTGGTAAGGTGGGGGTGGGTTGGGAGATCCAGAGATGTGCGGGTGTCTGGCAATGGTGGATGTCCGGAGTTGAGGAAGAAGATATTGGCACAGGTGGTTGTTCAGTGGTGCCGAGTGTTCGAAGTGAGATGGTTGTCCGGCATTGGTGCAAAGGGTGGCAATGGTGCAGACGGTGTGCGATGGTGTAGACGGTGGTGACGGTCGTTGTTCGAAGATGAGGAAAAATCCGGTGGGGATGGTGGTTCTTCGGTGATGGGGGTTGTTCGAAAATGAGGAAGAAGACGATGGAGGCCTTGTAGTTGATCCTAGCATTGGAGTTGAGCGGAGCAGGGGGTGGATGGCAATTGGTTGATGTGGTTAGTAAGGGTTTGGGTGTGGATGGTGGCGGTGGCGATATGATGATAGAAGTAGGAAGAAGATAGATATGGTTAGGTTTGATTTTAGGGTTTTTATCTTATTAATTTGATTTTAGGTGTAAAATGACCAAAATACCCTTAGATTTAACCAAGAAAACTAACAAAATTAGTGTTAGGGACCAAAACCATTACAAAAATAAAACCACATAGCATGATGTGATCAAAAAAAATTTTTGGACTGAAATAGTTACAATGGTTAAACCACATGGATTAAAACCGAAATTTACTCTTTATTTAGTTATCTAATAAAAACACATTTTAATTAATTGTCTTATGATGTTATTGTATTTTGTTTATGTGAACTTACCAGACCCGAACCAGATAACAAATTCTAATATCAAGTATGAGATATACATGACTACTTGAAAATCAGAAAAACTGATCCCGAGAAAAATTTTCTTGGGCTCACCCATGTCGGTACCGGTTTCGAAAATACCGAGACCGAAATTGTGGACAAGTGGGTACCTGATACCATGTCGAATCTATCGACTCGGTACTGGTGTCGGTATGAATAATAGTTTTTCTTTACTTTAATTGATACCGCTTTGGGTTTTCCTTTCGATTTTTGGTGGAAAATTAATTTTTTACGTAAATTTTGAATACAAATTTAGGAATTTATAATACCAATAACAACACCAAAGATGTCTCAAAAGTTGAATCAAAATGGTAAAAAAATAAAAATAAAAAAAATAAATAAATAAATAAAAATTAATGTACTCGGTATCAAAACGGTACTTTGCAGTATTTACCGGTACCGAAAACCGCCTAATATTGAATCTGATTTTAAGCAAATCGAGTACCGGTATTGTTTTACCTAGGTATCTGTACGGGTACTCGGTCCCAAACACCAACCCCTACTTCCAATCTCAGTCAGTCGGATTTACTCTTCACTCAAACTAATTTTGAAACAATTACAGCCCTTTGATCAAAGTTTTCCACTAGCACTCCTCACAGGCCGTTAATCTTCCTGAGCCTTGTTCAACCGTACCATCAGCGGTCGATGATGGGATATAGAGAGAACTTGTTATAATTGAGAGATTTGCACGAGTACATTTCATCCATAACCATTCAGTCGATCTCATATACATCAAAGCTACTAATGAGATATAGGGAGAATTTGTTAGATAAAACGAAAAACACCATATATACCAGATTAGAGTAGTTCCGCCATGACATTTGCATGTTTCCCAATTTCATAGAAAGAAAAACATAAAGGAGCAGAAAAACATAAAGGAGCAGTTACCATAACCTTAAATCTACCAACAAACCAATCTTACCATGCACATATTACATTACCAAAACAACCAACCTTAATAGTTAGATAATTCAACATTAAAAAAACTAAAAAAAGAAATTAAAGCTAGCCCCAAATAACCAATTTCATACAGCTTTTAGAACAAGCAGTCTTGTTTTTCAAATGCTTAGAAGATCATGTGGCTGGTTTTGTTCCCGACCCTCTTCACCAGCCATTGTTGGAGACTCCATGGGGGGCGATGGCAAAGGACTATCGATAGCGGTGGTGGTGGTGGCGGCAGTGGAATCTCCATCTGCAAGCTTGGAATTTGGAGGCTTTGGAAGCTCTGTTAACATCTGAACAACTTCCCTCATGGTAGGGCGCTCGACCGCCTGTTCTTCCACACACAACATTCCTACGTAGAACAAGTGCATTACCTCGTGGATTGGAACCGATGACAACCTAGGATCCAGGATGTGAACAACACCTTCCTTGTTTCCATCTGTCATTTTTCTAACCCATTGCACAATATCCACCCCATCCCCAAATTCCCCAACTGGTTTCCTCCCTGTTACTAGCTCCAACAGAACCACACCGAAACTGTATACATCACTCTTTTCATCAACCTTGAGTGTATAAGCATATTCTGCATACATAATAAACACACATTAACCTTTAGTTAAACCAACAATCTGTGAAACAGTGTGAGATCGATGATCGATAATGTACCTGGGGCTATGTAGCCGTAAGAGCCAGCAATGGCAGACATGCATTCTGAGGTGCCTGAATCCTGCAAGAACTTAGCAAGCCCAAAATCGGCAACATGGGCTTCGAAATCAAAATCCAAAAGTATGTTGTTTGACTTCACATCGCGATGGAGAATCAATGGCGAGCAATCATGATGTAGATAACAAAGTCCCTTTGCAGCTTCAACAGCAATCTTATACCTTGTATCCCAATGCAAATGACCTCCTTTCTTTCCATGAAGCATTTCACCTAAACTCCCATTAGGCATATACTCATAAACCAGTAAATTGGTCTCATGATTCGAACAAAACCCTAGTAATCTCACAATATGTCTGTGTCTAATCCTCCCTAAAGTCTGAATCTCAGCATTGAACCCATGGTCATGTGACGAACCACGGCTCATTGCTGGAAGTCGTTTGACCGCCACAATCTCATTGTTTGGCATTACACCTTTGTACACAATCCCAGCTCCACCTTTTCCAATTATGTTATCTTCTTTTAAACTATCAAGAACATCATCACAAGTGAAGTCTAATCGCTGGAAAGCAGTGAGCTTCCACGCTCGAGCTTTGCTTGCCTTCTTTATGGATCGCGCTTTAACAATTGCTGCAACAGCAAATGCAATGGAGCAAAGAAGAAGACCAATAACAAGCAGAAGCTTCACAGAAGCCGAGAGTCCCTTCGAATGCGGTTGATGAGCACCGTCTGCAACCCCTTCTTTGCAGGGTCCTAAATAAGGTCCACAAAGATCCGAATTCCCCAAAAACGAAGTGTAATTGAAGTAACTGAACTGACCAGTACCAGGGACCAAACCCGAAAGTCGATTATACGAAAAATCAACAGAAGTTAAGCTTTGCATTGATGCTATTGATGTTGGAATGCTGCCTACCAGTGCATTACGAGAAAGATTCAAGTAATTCAGAATGTGCATATCTTTAATCTCATTAGGGATCTCACCGGAGAGCTGGTTCCGGCTAAGATCAACATACGTCAACAGCTTACATTGACTGATCTCCGGTGCGATTTCACCAGACAAATTGTTGTGACTGAAATCAATCTTCGACAGCTGCTGAAGTTTCCCAATTTCAGCAGGAATGCTGCCGGAAAACATGTTACCATCAAGCAAAAGCTTCTGCACACCGGAAAACTTGCTAATGCCAGCCGGCAACGGACCGGTTAACCGATTATTCGACAAGCTGAGCTGACCGAGGTTCGGCGAAACCGAATCAGTCACCGGAAGTTCGCCGGAGAGGAAGTTGTTCTGCAGCTCAACCTGTGAAAGATGAGGCAAACTGAAAAGCCCCTTCGGAATCGAACCGTTGAGGAAATTCTCCCCCATTCGGATTCGATTCAGCGATTGGCATTCACCTAGAGACTCCGGAATCGGACCGAACAAGAAGTTTCCTAAAGTGATAATCGTTTCGAGTTTGTTACCGGTGCAGAGATTAGGGGGAAGTGAACCTGTTAATTTGTTGGAAGACAGATCAAGGATCTGTAGGTTTCCGTTTTTGCCGAGAGCTTGAGGAATGCTGCCGGTGAAGTTGTTCTCCCACAGCTGCAACACTTCTAACTGCGGTAGTTCACCGATGAAATCCGGTATCGATCCGTGAAGTTTGTTACGGAACAGATTCAACAAAGTGAGGTTGTTGAGGTTTCTAAACGATTCCGGTATCTCTCCGCTGAAGATGTTGTTCGAAAGGTCCATTGATTTCAAACTCTTCAAGCTTCCGAGCTCCTTCGTCAGAGATCCGGTGAGTCCGTTCACTTGTAGGAACAACGTGTCGAGGTTTTGCAGCTTCCCGATCTCCGGCGGAACTTCGCCGTAGAGACCGCAGTTAGCGGCGTCGAATCTGATTAAGTTTGACAAATTACCGATTTCCGGTGGAATACCCCCGGTGTAACCGTTGTAATAGCCGAGGTAAAGCTGTTGCAGACTCGTTATGTTTCCGATCTCCGGCGGAATAGGTCCGGTGAGCTCGTTGCCGGAGACGGCAAGGTATTCGAGAACCGGAAGCCGGCCGTACTCCGGCGGAATGACGCCGGAGAAGTAGTTTCCTCCGAGATGCAGGTGGCGGAGGCTGGTCATTTCAGCGATGGCCACCGGAAGGTCGCCGGTCATGTTATTGTTATAAAGGTCAAGCACCTGCAGCGACTTCAAACCCGAAAGCTCCGTCGGGAACGTTTCATTGAATATATTATTCGACAGATTGAGAAGCTTTATACCGGAAATGTAGGAAATCTCCGGCGGAATCCGACCGGCGAAGTTGTTAACAGCGACGGTGAGATTAACGATATTGCGAAGGTGACCAATGTCGGAAGAGAGAGTACCGGTGAGATTGAGGCCGGAGATGTCGAGATCCACAACGTGTCGTCTGGAGTCGCAGGTGACGCCGTACCAGGTGCAGTGAGAGGTCGACATGTTCCATGACGAAAGAGACGACTGAGGGTCGCCGGAGATTTTGGATTTGAGGGAGAGTAGAGCTTTGTACTCCGGCAACCGGCCGGGTTTTCCGGCGAAGGAGGTCGCCGTGAGGTGCAGCAGGAGGAGGATAAGGTGGAGACACGTCATTTTCCGGCGACCACTGTGTGTGTTTCAGTTTCTCTCTCAGACAGTTACAGTAGAGAGAGAAAGTGATGAAGAAGATGAAGAAGAAGGTGGGTGAAGTAGGAATGGAGTAGAGAGAGAGAGTGAGGGGTGTGTGTGTGTGTGTGTGTGAAAGGTGTTTGGTGTGATATGGATGAAAATAGTTTTATACTCGTTGTGTTTCTGAATTAAAGTAGTCATTTTTTTAGTTTATTTTTTTTAAATTTTAGCTCACGCAAATTCTTGTAACGCTTTAACATTTTATCTTTATGCCAACCGACAAAAGCTTGATTAAATGTTAATCTTTTAACTGATAATTTGCTGGTAAAGCAAATAAATAAGTTGATGATTCTAGAATGTAATATTTAATTCATGTGATATTGAATTTAAGAAATAAGTGTAAGTAATAAATTTTTGTTATTGCAAGTAATAAATTTTTGTTATTGCAAGTAATAAATTGTTGTTATTGCTTCAAATTTTAATTTTACAAATCAACTAGTAAGATTATTTGAAAATTTGTTGAATTTTTATATAAAAAAGTTTCACCTTATTGGAAGATAGCTGGCCATAAGATGGGATTTTTTGTTGTTTTGTGAGTGGTGTGGCTATCACATTTGGAGGTGTGATTTCATTTTTATATTAAGTAATGAAAATATTTAAAATTATAAAAAATATATAAAGTTGCTTTACTATTTTAAATCATACGGAAAAATAATTTTTTATAGAACCAGTTTTAAAAAAGGTAACGATAAAAACATATTAAATTTCTTTGAGATTTTAATCGTCGGTCTCAACATTTTCTTGATCATATTCTCCTAATACATTGAATTTGTTATAATTTTTGTATAACTATAACAAGATTATAAAACTAACTTCAAGAGTTTAAATAGAATTGTAGAGAGAGATGAGAAGAAATGTATAACTCTTGAAGTATGTTCAAGATGGTGCAATTTCTTCTTTACATTGTGAGGGTATTTATAGTATAAAATGCAATCAATTACTAGACAAAAGATAATGTATTTGGTAGACAAGTGGTATAGTGGATTCATCCATAAGACCATAAGTTTAACAAAAGTGGTCATTCAATTTTATGATAATATTTCATAATAATCATAAAATACAATCATATATCCATAATTCATGGATGTCGGTGTCCACAAGAGTTTTTTATAGATTTTCAAAGTTACCATCAAACTTTAAGAAATTGTAAAAAGGCCCCCCTCACTTTCAAGAACCTCTTTTTTTTTGCTATTTTTAGTTTATCATCAAATTTTTTTAATACTATTTTTTATTTAGCATAAATTTTTTAATACTATTTTTTATTATATATCCATAATTCATGGATGTCGGTGTCCACAAGAGTTTTTTATAGGTTTTCAAAGTTACCATCAAACTTTAAGAAATTGCAAAAAGGCCCCCCTCACTTTCAAGAACTTCTTTTTTTTTGCTATTTTAAGTTTATCATCAAATTTTTTTAATACTATTTTTTATTTAGCATAAATTGTGACAACCCGGAATTTTTTTTTTTAAAAAAAAAACTTAAATATATATATATATGTAACAATGATAATAATAATAATGATAATAACAATAATAATAATATTAATAATAATAATAATAATAATAATAATAATAATAATGTTTTTATAAAGTCCAGGGGGGTGATTTGATAT
>BJCN01326235.1:5828-19882 GCA_018326445.1 Flaveria brownii
TCCCAAAAAACAGATCCCCACATCCTGCTGTCTGAAGACTTGATGAAGCCTACCGTTCTTTGGCGAAAAGTATCAAAGTCATCAGGAGTGATCAGTGGATATTTTGTCATGGTACCGGTTTCCATATCAGCCTTGGTAAGAGCTGCCATTTGAGTAGTTAAATGATTTGTTATACTGAAGGGATTTAAGAAGATAAGATATCACAATCAAGAGCCTAAAAAAGCTCTGATAGCAATTGAAGGACATGTTAAGGGTTGTCAATACAATCACTTTCACAATAAAGAGAAACTCAGAACACTTAACAAATCAAATAGGGCACCGGGTTTTAGTTGATGATACTATGAACACAAGTAAGTATGAGATAGGACAAAGAACAAGAACAAGATAAAGTTTGGTTTTCGAGAAAAGAAATTAATCATTACCTAAATTGGCATGTATGATTCTTTCAGGGTCCAACACTCTCAGTTCTACGAGGTGAGACTTTTATTACTTAAATTTGAGTAATTTCTACGTGTTAGTGGATGTCATGTTATGAGACTTCGTTTCAGTAATAGATCACCAGTTTTAGGACGTGGACGTTCTAGAAAACTATGTTAGTTTAGGAAAGCTTTTGATGGGTTTTGAGAAAAACAAGGGTTTCGGGAAAAACTAGGGTTTTGGGAAAAACCAAGGTTTTTGACAAGATCGAATTGGTCATTAGTATGTTATGGGACATGATTGGAAAGTTACGAGTAAACCTACACTTTTATGGATAAATTTGTCAAAAGAATGCTTTAGAGTTGATTACGGGTTAAGCTTGTGCGTGAACTTTAGTTTAAAAGTATATTCTGATTTAAGTGTATATTATGTGTTAAAATTATTAGACAACATTTCACATATTTCAGCTCTTAGGGTGATGTTGTGATTGTGGAAGTTGGTTATTGCATACTACCGGTTGAAGTGAGTCTAGCCATCCCCTTTTTCATCAATTTGATTTTGGGGTTGTACATCAGCTGCTTATATTGGTTTTGTTACATATTGTCTCAAGATTGTTGCATGATATATTATGTTCCTAATGTCTAATGGACCATAGTTTAGGTGTGTCTAGACCTTAGTCTGTTAATCAGCAATAAATTATTAAAGTTCATTGGTTCCGTAAATGGCATGACACCCAAATTACATTAGGGCATATGTACATTTAGACGAACCAAATCTAGGTAGGTGTAACACTTCGCATATCCAAAGCCAAATCATCCACTGGACAACAGGGGTTCGGGGACAGAATTCCCTAAAAGAAGGGTCTAAGGGGCGATAGCCCCTAGTAGGATCCAAGGTGCGTCAACCCCTAGCGGGGTCCAAGGGGCAAAGCCCCTCGTAGGAGTTGAGCTGCCAAGTTAACTTGGAAAATTTATATTTTTAGTGAATAGTGCAGCGGAGAAAAATGAAGAAAAATCAAAATTCGAGAATTTCTAGCCAATATGGCCTACATCGGAGAGTGGTTATGAAATACATTGACTTGGCTAAGGAAACTATATAAAGATGACCCGTGAATGCTGACTAATGGGTCGGTGTCAGACACGTGGACACCAACGCGGGCTGCATTGCCAAAAGGGGTCGCGACACTGTATTCAAAATACGTGTCGCGCATGCAAGGGTGACACCCGGTGGGAGGCGCATCACGGACGATGCGGGTGGCATTGGCAATACGGGATCACCTATATAAAGGTGAGCATTCTCCTTGTTTTCCTCATAATTCGCACTTAAAAACACATACTTCACCTCAAGAAGGGTGCTTTGATAAGTTCCAACCTATTTCATGAACGTATGATCGATATTTGACGAACCCAGTGGTAAAGCGCCTCAACACTTAGCAAAATTTCGAATGTTTTTCACACCACAGGCGCCTAATTCATCATCTTCAACACAACCTGATCTTATCAAATTATTGAAAGCTTGTTCAATTAGATAGTAAATGGATCGATTAACAATCCTCAATCATCATTTCAATCAAACAACATTAACAAATCTGTTTGCTGATTGAATTAAGGTCCGAAAATAAAGAAGACCTTTTCACACACAAATCTGTCAATACTCAGATTTGAATGGACTAAACACCAAATTGTGATTCAATTCATATATTCTATGGATGAAACACAACCAAAAACAACAACTAATTGATCAAATTGCAATCAACACAAATTTCAAGTGATTCATAGAGAGCTCAAAAACATCGATAATAAGCTTTGATCACTGAACCGAAAGCTTTGATACCATTTGACGAAGTTCAAATGGATCGATCTGTGATGATATAGTAATGCAATGATCAATTCAAACAGAATGAAATCAAAACACAAGCAATTACCTCAAAAATTCATAGATCTCATTGATAGCAAAAGTTATGGATACAAAGTGTATGGGTGAATTACAATGGTTATCTTCCCCCATTCAAAATACATAAAGTATGCTATTTATACTATCAAAAGAAACAATAAACATGTATTTACAAAACAAGTCCCTATACTATGATGAAAAGTGAAAGACAAATGTTAATCTTCTAAGAGCTCTAACATTTCTTCAAGCCATACAAGGACTTGACAAGTTTGCACACTTTGCCCTCCTGGCTAGGAGTAGAGAAGCCCTCAAGCTGCTCCATATAAATTTCCTCTTCTAAATCTCCATTTACAAAAGCGGTTTTTACATCCATCTGATGTACTTCTAAATTCCATAAAGCCGCAATTGCAAGCACTAGCCTGATAGAGGTTATTTGAGTGACAGGCGAGTAAGTATCAAAGTAGTCTAGACTTTCCTTTTGTCTATACCCTTTTTTCACTAGCCTTGCCTTGTACTTATCAATTGAGCCATCAACTTTCATCTTTCTCTTGAATATCCACCAATATCCAAGTGGTTGACAACCTGGTGGAAGATCTACTAACTCTCAAGTATGATTCTACAAGATATAATCTATTTGATTTTCGATGGCTTCTTTCCATTGAGGTCCTTCTAAAGAGGTCACGGCTTCTTGGTAAGTTTTAGGCTCACCTTCAACCATATAACTAAGAAAGTCAGGGCCAAAAGATCATTTAATCCTTTGCCTTTTGCTTCTTCTTGGCTCTACCTCTTCAGCCTCTGATTGTTCTTTTTCATCAACAATCCCATTAACCGGGTTTGATGAACTCACCTAATCCAGAGATAAAAAAGGAAACACATCTTCAAAGAAAGATGCATTACTCGGCTCCATTATCGTGTCTTTGTGTATCTCGGGATTCTTCAAGTCATGTACCAGAAATTGGTATGCCTTACTATGCTCGGCATAGCCTATGAATACACAACACACAGTTTTGGGTCTTATCTTTTGAACCTTCGGTGGTGGCACTACCAATTTGGCTAAACACTCGCATACTTTCAAGAATTTGTAAGATGGTTTTCTGCCCATCCATAACTCGTAAGGTGTAACATCCTTATTCTAGAAATGAATTTTGTTCAAAAGATAAGTAGCTGACCAAACAACCTCCCACACATATCCTTATTCATCCTGGAACTTAGGAAGATAGCATTCATCATTTCTTTTAGGTTACGATTCTTTTGTTCGGTAGCGTTATTTTGCTGTAGAGAATAAGGAGCAGTATACTTATGGATAATTCCATATTGAGCACAAATTTCAGCAAAAGGTGAAACATATTCACTGCCTCGGTCACTCTTTAAAACTTTTATTTATTTATTAAGTTGATTCTCAACTTTGATTTTGTACAAAACAAATTTGTCTATTGCTTCATCCTTACGTTTTAGCAAGAATCATAGCAATATCTTTTACAATCAACCATAAAGGTAATGAAATATTTGTTTCCACCACGTGTGGGAATCGACTTAAAATCACACACATCAATGTGAATCAAGCCCAAGGGCTCGGTATTCTTTCAACCGATTTAAACAATGATCTTGTTTGTTTGGCTTCAACACACTTTTTAAATTTTGAGATTGATTCAAAAGAAAAATATGGAATGTGATCTAATTTAATCAATTGACATATTAAATTAAAATTTACATGACCAAGACGACCATGCCATAAATCATATGACTGAATCATATAAGCAGAAGAACTAAATTTATTTATATATTTCTTGATAGCAGTTATATTAAGTTTAAACATAAAATTCTAGGCATAGCCTTTTCCAACAAACATTCCACATTTTGTTAAAACAAAATTGTCACTGTCAAAACTAATCTGAAGCTAAACTTGTTAAGCAACCACCCAGATACAAGGCTTTTGTGCAAACCCGGAACATAAAGAACATTGCTTAAAGTGAGCTCCTTCCCTGAAGTCGACTTCAAGATCACTTCGCATTCACCCTTTATATCGGTTGTTGCTACATGTCCCATGTACAGCTTATCATCATCCTTCAACTTTTTAAACGTATTAAAGAGAGTTTTATCTGGACAAACTTGGTGAGTAGCCCCGGTATCCACCCACCAACTATTAGGGTTGTTAGATACCATGTTTACCTCCTCTTCGTTGATTGCTGTGAGAATTGAGATCATGGAAACAAGAGGCATCCTATCATTTATCATCAGTGCGTTGTCATGTTTTGGTGCCTTACACTGATCAGCACGATGACCGCCTTCACCACAGTTGTAATATTTCCCTTTAAATGGAGCCACCTTCGATTTCGTACCACCTTTCTGAGGCCCAAGGTCCACAACCTTATTGTTGCCTTGGTTCTTGTAATTAAACCTTTTTCCCCCGGGAGGATTAACCATGTTCAACCAAGTTTGCCTTAGCTAGTGGTTAAACTTGAGTCCCCTTGTGTGCCATACGGTTCTCCTCCTCGATTCGAAGGCGAATCACTAAGTCTTCAATTATCATCTCCTTTCGTTTATGTTTAAGATAATTTTTTAAATCCGACTAACTAGGAGGCAATTTTTCAACCATGGTGGCCACTTGGAATGTTTCACTAAGAACCATTCCTTCTGAGGCAATGTCACTGAGTATAACCTGTAACTCCTGGACTTGACTGATCATAATCTTGGAATCAGCCATTTTATAGTCCATGAAACGGGTGACAACAAATTTTTTCGTGTCGGCGTACTCCTTCTTGCATTTGCGTTCTAACGACTCCCACAATTCTTTGCCAGTCGTTATTTTGCAATACACGTTATACGAAGTGTCCTCATTGCCGTTCAACATATAGTTATGGCACAAATACTCGGAATGTTTCCAAGCATCAAGTGCACTCACTGCTTGAGCATCAGGCCCTTCAGCAAGTGTAGGAGGAGACTCAGTCGAGAACCTCGCAAGGTTCAAGGTAGTCAAGTAAAATAGCATATTTTGCTGTGAACTCTTAAAATTCAAATTAGATAACTTCTCTTGTTTTTCAGCATGGCTAGCCATAGCTCGGGTAGCATCGGAACCAACTAATGGTCCCATAGTGGTGTTAGAAGTGGTAGATGTAGTAGAACGAGAAGCCATTTCTGAAACAATATAACCAAAACAAGTCAATTCCAAATCAAGGATAAGTTACCTTAAACAAAGTTGTTTTCAAAATAGAGCATAAATCAAAGTATAAAATTTTAAAACATAATAGGTACGATGTTTTAAAATCTGTTTTAAGCTTGTAGGAACATCATTCACAAAATAAAATAAGCACTTTATTAATAAAGAACTTTGATTATAATACAAAAGAAACTAAATATTCTAATTACACTATTTATAAGAAAAAAGCAAATTAAACAAAGTAAACAGAACAATGGCTCAGGATTTCTGTTGAACAGATGTCCCTTAAAACAGATTTTGGGCCACCCAGGTGAATCCCGTCTGTCGCCCATGCTACAATTGCAGGAGCAGAAGTACTGCCGTAGTCAGCCTAGCACCTAAAACATGTACCTGAAACTAAAGTAAGAAGTTACGAGAAAGCAAGGAATTCTTCTTGCTGTGTGTTGTGAAACTTGTAAAGCAAAGTGTCTCCACAAGACACCAAGTCTTGTATGTATATGCTTTGAACTTTGAGGCGAACTGATAGCTCAAAAGTCCCAAGTTACAGCCTGAATTATTAAGAGAAACGTGAACAGACTGTCTGTTATAACAGAGTGCAAAATCAAAGCGCATATTGCGTTCATCACCCTCGACCCGAGCCCCTGCCAGTGCGCGGGCGCGTTGGGTGCCCCGCACCCTTGTGCTTGACCTGGGGTGTCCCTCAACTTATGTGAGAACACAATCCCATGGAAAGTCCCACGTATAAACTCCTTTATACTTTACTATTTCATCAATGTCATCAATGTGGGACAACAACTTTCACTTAGTTTTTCACAGCTTTTGTGTTTCAACCATACAATTTCGAGCACCGATATCTCATTTTCTTAGCTCCATTTTCGACACGGTTTGCTTCGTTGTGTTCCTCTCACTTAGGAGAACACATACGAAGCGGTTTGGTAATTAAATTGTAATACATATAATTAATAATTAATGTCCAAAATGAGTGAAAATCAATTTTTTTTCACTAAATTTCCAACATCCATCATCATGAGCCATGTTAGTCTCAACTATAATAGTCATTATAGTAGTAGTTGTATTGTCAGAGTTGAACTTACTAGCCCAACGTACCAAAGGGTTTCTGATCGATCTTGGAGAAAGAAATAGATAGTTAGCAACGGTGTAGATACCTTGATTCCTTGGTTCCATAAATTGATTAAAATGTTAAAAAGTTCTCTCTTTTTCTATTAATTCTCTTGACTTTTCTATCGAATATTTGTTTTATGTAAAATATGTTTTTAAAAGATGAACCACTGAGTTCTTTATAACCCGCAAAATGTTAATTTAATAATATTTAAACGACGTCGGCACCATTAATCCATCATGGTCAAAGAAAACATGATAAAAGTAAGTAACTGCATTATCAAATCAAACAAAATAAACTAAATTAAATTAAGACTCACTTATGACAAGCAATAGTTATGGGCAAACTAAAGCTAAACTTCATTTATTTGTCACTGTCTTATGAATAATCAACTATTGTTGCTAAATTCTGTTTCACACATCATGTATCGAGGATTCTTATTGTATTAATCTTAACTTTTTCTCATCTTGGCTTATTACGAAGCAAGCATTAGATTGTTAATTATGTATCCCATATACTAATGAAGACATCTTTTACAACTAAAAATTTTCCTAACATTGAAAAATTTTCGGTATAAATATGTAAAATTGGTTTTTAGAGGAATAAAAGTTAATCTAAAGATACAATGTATCGAATTTATTAAGGATGGAGAATCCAAAAGTGAATCTTGATTGAATATTTAATGTTCTGAAGGGTTTAGTGGAACCAAATAAAGAGGAAAGAATACACAAGGAACATGTGACATCATTGAATAATCCACTATATGGATCTCTTTATCATGCCACTTCCCCAAAGCTTGGCATGCTCCTTTTTTATATTACTAGTGGGCGTCCGCGCGCGTTGCGACGCAAACATCACGTTAAATTGAAAAAAGATGTTGTAATCACAAACGGGTGGAAGCACCTTTATATGATCTTTGTGTAGTCAAAACTTATGGAGTGCATGCGTGCATGGCATGGCATGTTGATGAGAGAATATGCGAAGTGAGAGAAGCAGAAGCAGCATTTGTTCAAATGTATGCTTTCATTATTAAACTAAACTCTTCTACCATTATGTAAACCTTAATCCATTTGGATAGCTACATGTTAATTACGTTAAGTTCCTTGATGGAAATAATATGATGACATGATTTTACTTTCATAAAAACTTTAGACCATTGAAGAAGTTTCTACGCATGTAATACTGAACCCTGGATTTAACCATTTTAACACGTGATTTAAATGTTTATGTTCAAAGATGAAACGTATACAGTTCAAGATTATAAGGTATAAATGGTATGTGGAGATAAAAGTAAATATATAAACCCATTTTATCTCATGATTATAAGGTATAAGGAATTAAGGAGATGTTAAAAACGGTATACCAAACACGAAATGTTATTTCTATATTTTATTGTAAAGAGTATCTCTAACGAAACGTATGTTAAAAACCATAAAGGTGCAAGTATGTGACAGACACGAAACGTATATAAATATGCAAGTATGTGACAGACATGACACACACGGTGTATGCATTTGCAT
Source organism: Flaveria brownii (assembly GCA_018326445.1). Classification (NCBI taxonomy): domain Eukaryota; kingdom Viridiplantae; phylum Streptophyta; class Magnoliopsida; order Asterales; family Asteraceae; genus Flaveria; species Flaveria brownii. The sequence continues at coordinate 13,936 of BJCN01326235.1, forward strand.
ATATATTTTTTTACCAAAACAAATCCTTTGCATCTCCTCACCTATTTTTTTATGCTTAATAAGTAAATAAGTGGAATTTTAAACTTATTTAGTATAAAATATATATGTTGATTCTACCAGGGAAAAAAGAATTAATACTGGTACAAAAATTGCGTCAATATTCAATAGAATGCTTAATAAGTAAATAAGTTTCCCAGCCAATCAAACTCCTATGGAGACTTCATCTACGGGTGCAACGTCCTTCATGTTAGGGCAACTTGTGTGGCATTCCCAAATTGATATAAATTTAGTAAGTTAGGTTGATAGGATAAAAAGATGTTTACAATTACATGTTCACTGTGATGATATAGAGAATATTATTGCATATTCCATCTAGTTGCTGTGAAATTTAATATTTAGTATAATGGCAAGTAAACAAGTGTAAATATATGTGATTATAGCAGGGACGTGTTAGTTTTGGCAAATTTGAGGTCTTCAACTACCTCCTGTGAATATATGTGATTATAGCAGGGACATGTTAGTTGGGGCACAGACTCATTTCTTCTATTAGTATTCTTATTATTATTAAAATGTGACGAGATTTGAAGCTGTATGATAATATATGACACTAAGGGGGGCCAATCACACCTTTTCTTGATACTTTGGATCTCCGGTTCTTTGTGTTAGTGCAATAAACTCTAGTTGCCCTGTCCTAGAATCTGTGAGAATACTATCACCCTGAGACAAAAGCATACATTATAAATGATAAACCGAGAAATAAAAGTCAAATGCATGGTCAAATATTTGTCAAACTGAAATAATCATTAATGAAGTTTAGAACTTACCCCAGTCCAACCAAGGTTATGTGCATTACCATGAGCCAAATTGATAATGTTGTAAGGGATGCCAGAAGGTGTTTTCCAAGCTGGCAGCAGCCTATTAGCTATGTCTTTTGCCTTTTCAAGAAAGACATCATCCCCAGATAAATCATAGGCGCTCAGAAGCCCAGCCACAACTCTATTATGAGAAAAAGTAAGAAATTCAAACGATTAGGTGTTTAAAATCTCATCATATTACAAGTACAGCATATGCTACAAAGTGCAACATATATAAAGAAAAAATAAAAACATATATTAAACCTTACAATGCAACCTTATGGTCGTCTCAAACACGCTGGCGTCATAATTTTTGTTGAAGTCCAAAGAGTTTGCAACCCACCTAAAAAAGAGGAACATAGGTGCACCCATATATTTATATGGAGATAATCTTTACAGAGTATAAATAGTTAATTAATGAAAATATATAACATATCATACTCTGTAGCTTTTTGAAACTTTTCATCCAGACCCATGATATATAAAGTATCAAGAGAGTCGATTAAAGTCGCACCAAGCCCACCAAAGCTATCCACACCATTCTTTGATTGGGGCTAACACAACAAAATATTAACAAAAATCAGCATTTTGGGCAACTTACAAAACATAATACTAAAAGAAATAATAATAACCTGAAGTTCATCATGGCATTGACGATCATTTAATCATTTCTAAGTTATTAGTATTCTTATTATTATATAATTTTTCCCACACTCCTTGCAGCCTCTACAAATGCAACTTATTGCCAAAATGTGTTGTTAAGTAAATCATGATCACAGAATGCTGAACAAACACAGAGGCATAAAAGATGCTTAATAGTTTATCGTCTACTCTGTTACCCTATTGTACTTTTATGTTTTTAGCAATCAACACTTAAGGTCCATATATGAAAGTCATGAACAAACACAAGCAGTGCAGAGCAAGTCACTCCTACATCACTTTTATTTATACATTCATATTAGTGATACAACATCATTGTTGTAGTAATCATAATTATCAAGATGCTTTTTTATGCTCTTTAACCAAGGAGGACTAAAAAACATTTTACGGGTCAATTTGGGCCCGTGCAAATCGTTGGGTTGGATTCGTAAGGCAAACCACCAAGATTCCCTGCAAATGATGCAGTCTATCTACTGTGGTCCATCCCATAACTTAAACTTTGACTGGTTTTATACAAGGTGTGCTTCTCATTGGTGGATATATTTTGGAGTAATACATACACTAATGTTGTTGCAATTTTAAGTGTGACTAACTCTAAAATGATATATTTTGCGTTGCTTCAAAGTATAATGTATCTACCAAGTGAAAAACTTTGAGAATATGATGTTTACTTAAAAATTATTTGGGCTTATAGATGTTTGTTGGCATCATGTAATTAATACTCGTTGACCCTAAACAAATAAGGTATGCAAGTTTTGACACTAAACAAACCATATTAGATGCAGCCCTTAATTTTCTATATCCTCAAGCTTTATATAGTTAATGAAGCAAACTACATGAGCTCAATAGAACCCATAGAGAACATGAGTAAGAAAACCTTAATTTACATGGATTATAAAGACGGAAAATATATATCAAAATGATAATAATTAGAAAATACATCAGAGGGAAGGTTGTGACTTTAATTATATTTATTTGCCATTACTATTTAATTAAACTATCTAAAAGCCTAAAAGAAAACAGGTTTCTTTCATACAACCATCACATTTTTAGAACTCCCACATAGGTTTCTTGATTTTCTCAAAAAAATTCAAGAAACCCTAATTAAAATAGATTTTTTATCAGCATCATAACATTTCCAGAACGCCCACATAAGTTTCTTGATTTTCTCAACAAAATTCAAGAAACCCAATTAAAACAGGGTTATACTAAATTCTATGGGGATCGAATCAATGTTAAGGCAATTTAATGGCCTTATGAAGTTGTTCTTACGTTTCTTATCATAATGACTTTGAAACCTCCTATGTTTGACTTTAAACACTAAGTGTGTTTAAGTACTGGAACAGCTAACATCACAATGATCAACCTAGTCAATTCCCAAACAAAGTGTAATTTTACTCCAACGCAATGACTTTAAACACTAAGTGTGTTTTCAAGGACTACCGATCTCCAAAACAGATCACATGCATTGGAAAACCATGGTGAATGAAGCAATTAATAACTAATCGACAAAACCCCACAACAAATAAGCAATCATCAAAACCCTAAATCAGAATCCAAAATCAAAAAGGAAAAATAGTAATTCAACATCAATGATACCTTAATTGAAGTTGGTAAAGCTTACATGTATGATCAAATTAAGTTAGATAAACAGTTTCAAAACACAATGCAAAACACCCTTTAATCACATTAAACTGTAAAAAGTTCATAACTTTCTGATAGCTAAGGTATAAATTCAAATACAAAGCACATAAGTTTGACCAAAAAGTCAACTTGCGATGAATTTTGGGTGATTGAGAGAAATGAATTTTACCTATAGACAAAGTGGCAAATATTACCAAGAGTGATCCAAGCCACAATTCAAGCCTCATAGTTCCAAACATCCAATGCATATTTGGAAATCAACTTTCTTTATACATAAACTTAATTGATACCTGTCAAGTATTATGAACAATCAAGCGAAAAAGACAAAATAATCACACACAAAGACAGCCAAATAAACAAGCTTTAAGGTTTTTGAGTGGTAAGCAATGAACTAAGAATAACATGATATTTAGGGTGAAGATTAAAGAACACCCCATATATCATTACAAAAAGAACACATGAAAATCCAATTGTTTTGCATAATATTACAATCTTGACTCATCTAATTCATGAATTAAAAATAATAAATCAATGAAGAAACCCAATCAAGAACAACTGAAAATCAAATTATGGCCAAAGTTAGCAAATTCGAAGATACTATGGACAGATAGTGAGGAAAATGCTGTAGTACAATAAATTGAGGATATTACTTACTTCATATCCTTATTGTCTGCTTTTGAAATGTGTGAATGGTTTGTTAGAAGGTCTTAACATGGTGTATTAAGATGATATGGGAATAAGGGGGATCCTAATTCATTAACCTCATGTATTAACATCAGTAACATCCATTTTCAATAGTATTCACAGAGCGGACAGAAATACAGAATTGCAAACAACAACCATGACAACAACATAGTAAACAAGCTTTGCAAACAATACCCATTGAACGAACCTGTGAAGAAGGGATTGAGTAAAGAAAGAAGAAAACAGGCCAGGAGAGGAAGAAAAACAATGACTCTGCAAAGAGACAAGACAAATTGGAATCAACAATGGGTAGAAGCTGAGGTAATCAGAGCAACAATGGGTGGAAGCTGAAGTAATCGGGGGAAAAAGTACCTCTGAAGGAGTCACCTAAAGAGGAAGATAGGGTTGTCGTAAGCTGGTTGCACACTTGCACCTGGTTTGGGGAAGAAAGACGACACTTTAACCGGATAAGAACACATTAAAAAAGTACAAACCAACGTTACCGGAATTCCAACGCGACTCGTCAGGAGCATCGCCGGGGAAGGAGATTTGGGGAATGCAGTCGGATGTGAAGACAAGAAAAGCACAAAGCATTCGAGGGGGCATGGCATTTAATTGGGGGTGCGGAGAGTCGCCGGTAACGGTCGTGGGACCTGAGGCGCTCATCCGGTGGCGTACACATCTGACGACCGGAGGGGGTTACGAGGATGGCAACAGGCGCGTCTTACAGAGGCCTGGAATTACAATCTTACCCACCCAATATGTTTTATGTAGTAGTTAGAGATAATTGTGGTCGTAAAGTTATAATATTATTTATTTATGTAAAGTAATTTCAATTGTTTTAAACATTAGAATTATCTTCCAATAATATTTTATTATTATAAACCTTTTAATTTAAATAAATCACCTTCCAATATTGTTTCATTATTATAATCTTTTTAAAACTTAAATTACACTTGGTTGGATCTCGGGTTGAAACTCAAGGGTAACGACCCGCTTGCTACATAAGATGTGGATGGAAGTTTTGAGAGAATATAAACCATACTAATAGCAATTACGAGGAACATGCGAATAAAGTAGTCACATTTGAAATACGTTTTCCTTTTTTCTTTTATATTTTTCTAATAGTTAAATGGATCACTAACGTACCATTGGCTCATCCGTCATCTTTATTATTCAAATACGTAACCCGGAACCACCATTAAGAGGAAAGTTATCATATGTAAGAGCAAATCCTCTGACCCAACTTACAACTTTTTTTTCATTACATGTGAGATTTGAACCTATGACCATATGTTTTTTAATAGTGACTATTTAATCTAAAAGAATTTATCAAATAAATATTCATAGGAAACATATTCAAATCTAGTATTGTAAACGCAATAATTATTTTGAAAATTTAATAGCTACAATTACGATGAATGATAAAAATTAAGCATCAAATACAATATAATAAGAAATTCCATGCAAAAGCTGAAGCCGGGTATGTTCTTGATGTTTTTCTTTGATGCTTGATTATAATACGAGGACGAGAGTGAAAGAGACTTGATTACCATTTATGAGGATCAAACTGTTCGTGAACTGGCGAAGGGGAAGTGCAAACGTCAAAGGGGTGGGGAGGGAGGGTCCGGTGATGATGAAAGCCGTTAAGAGGGTGAGAGAAGGACGCTTGAACCGTCAAGTGAAGGCAGACAGTAGGTCACTAGACGCGCGGCCAGAAGGAAGTGGAAGAGGCAAGTATTACAGATGACCGTGAAATTCCAGTTTTACCCATGTATTTTGTTTTATATAATAGTAAAGATACATGGAACCGAACGAATTAAAAAGTCATTATCAAATACAAATGAATACGAAGCAAAGAGCATCAAACCCCTAAATAAAGCATGGAACTTCATACACACTACAAGAAACGCGCGTATTAGGGGTGACGCCTTTAGCGGCGACATCGCCATTAGCGGCGACACATATTAGCGGCGACGTCATTAGTGGCGACATGTCGCCGCTAAAGATCGCGATCCACAGTTCATTATTTGACCAAAATCTAGCCGTCCAAAATCAATTACATCGAACGGCTCAGATTAAATCGTACCTGAAACCTTTAGCGG
>BJCN01326242.1:0-13711 GCA_018326445.1 Flaveria brownii
CTGTCAGACAAACAAAAGGAGTTGATCAAACAATTTAGTGAAGCTTTAAAAGATTCATCTAAAGATCAAGTATCATCATCATCTGAAACTCCTGTGAGAACCTATGAAAGGAAAAGGAAGAGATCTTATTTACCCTCTTTACTCAAAGGAAAACAATTGAGGGTGAACAAGAAAAACCAGAGTCTCCTCCTTTAAAGCTTTTAAAAGTGAAGACTAAACCGGTTGAGTTAGATGCTCCTTAATCATCATCTAAAGCATCTATTTTAGAAAGGGGGAGATAGATCAATCTGATGAACAACAAATTCCCATTATTATCCTTAGTGATTCTGATGAGGAAGAAGAAGAAATGGATGAGCATGACATAATGCAAAACATTCAAGAGCTCTTTACTTATGATCCTCAAACACTGTTGGGGATAGAGCTGACTACTAGGGGATTCCCTTATGATTCATTCATTCATCTTAACCTGTCAGAGGTTAAAGACTTGCTCAAAGACTTTTAATAAGTCATGCAAAATGAACAAGAGCAAACACACAGGAGATATAAAGAAATCAAGGGTAAACAAGAACTTGAAAAGAATCTGCCAAAAGATCCACAGATAGAGAAGATGACCTACTCCTAGGTGAAAAGCTGGTTGAGTCATACAAGAATACCATATAGGTCATATGCAGGGAGAATACTATCACAAATGAAAGAGATGGCTAAAGAGATATACAAAAACATGTTAGCCAATGCTCTTAAGCCACAGGTCTTCAGACCTCACCCTGCATCTTCTCTATCCAGTTATCATCAAGCTCCTCCTGAACTTGATGAGACAGAGGAACCAAGACAATTCATGCCTCATAGGCTATGGCCTGAAGGCAATGAGGTTCGGGAGATGATAAGTGAGAAAACAAATTTTGTCAAGCTCTATGACAAAATCACTCTCACAGCAGATGCCAATGAAAGAAAAATCATGGCATGGAAATATGATGAAATCTGGGATGCTGTGCTGATCAAGAGAGTATCTGGACTTGTTCGGTACTTATCATACATATCCCAACTGGGAACTTTAAGCTATGAAGATAGATTGGACCTGATGCAATTGAGGATGGTCAATCACACTAACAATCCCAGAGGTGCAGATTTCTATCATATACTGAGAGCATGCATGAATAGACAGTATCATGAGATGAAAGCTAAAGCAGACAGAGAAGATAAACTACACATCTCAAAGCTCAGAAGAGAACAAGCTTCATCAAGCAAACAAAAAGAAGTCAGGGAAGAAGCTTCTTCTGAAATTGATGATGATCTTCTTGAAAGGGTTGGTTACCCTTTAAGGCCATCTGATTTAAAGCTTATAATGAAGAAGATAGATGGCAATCAATACCAGCATCCTATTACCAGATGGTATTATGATGAAAGTCACTTTGAAGTGGTGCTGGAAAGGAAACTTGAAGGAAAAGAAGCAGCAGACATCAAACTATTTAATCCAGTTGAGATCAAGCTGCTTCATCTATCCAATGTCTCATTCCTGAAAACAAAGACATTCCCTGCAATTGAAGATGTGTTGTGTAAGGGAGATTGCTACTATTTCATTCACATGCTAAGAATTTTGGGCACTTTGTATGTAAATGCTGCATTGAAACAAAGATTGGAAACACATCAACAACCACTCACACACATAGAGGGAATAACGGGAATGAGAATATCTAAAAACAACAATTTAGAAATTTTGAAAGGCAATCATGTTGTAACCACACTGGTTAGCAACACTGATGTGCAAAGCCTCGATCAGTCAACTTTGGAACAACTTGTTTATTTGAAAATAGATTTCAAATATGACGATCAAAAGAGTTTTGTGAACTACTTTGTAGAACACATAGTCAACTGCATAAATGCATATAAGACTACAACACTCAAAGAACAATTGAAGGAAGCTGAAGTTGACCAAGCCATAGAGAAAGACATTGAAGACACTCTCAAGGCTATGGAAGAGGCAAAGAAGTTGTCAGAAGAAGCAGGACCATCTCACTCCTGAGGTTTCTTATCATCACTGGCAGAACAAACAACTAATACATATCCTTCTCTATGATTATTATTTTATCATTCAATCATGTAATCATTCAATCATACAATTTAAATCAATTACAATGACAAACATTCAATCAATCAAACATATATAAGAACAAACAAAACAAGCATTCAAACAATCAATCATACATTGTAAACAAACAAGCCAAACAATCATACACGTAAGATTACACTTGTGCAATCTTATAAACAATCAATTAATCAACACAGACAAGTGCTACACTTGTAATCAATCAATATACACAATAATAGTCAATCATTCATAACAAACAATCAATCATGCATAAGAACTAAAAGTAACACACACATCAACATCATTAACATAAAACAGAAAACAAAATGTACATAATGTTTAAGGAGAGTAATGTTGGAATCCTTATATCAAACAAAACAAAATCAACACACATATAATTAACAAACAAAACAATCTCAAATCTATGGCAACATCATACTTAGGGGGAGTATTATCAGACTCAGCAAAGTGCATTAAGAATTAATGCAGGAAAGTATAACGCTTGCCATTATCAAAACAATCATCCAAATGTGTTTCAACATACAATTCATACATTAGAAACACATTAACATTATTAACATTCATAACAATCACTAACATTTATGTAAATTTCTTTTTTAGATTTGCAGATAAAGAATTTTTGCATAAGGCAACCAATACAGATGAAGGAAGTCCAATGCGGATGAAGTTCTATAGCGGATGAAGTCTCTACTCCCATAGCTGATGAAGAACTTCACAGCGGATGAACAATCTTAACAACGCATGAGTAAGTATTCACAGTGGATGAACAACATCTACAATGGATGAACAAGTTCATAGCGGATGACCATAGCTGATGAATTGTTCCCATAGCGGATGAACAAGTTCATCACAGCGGATGACCAAACTGTTCATACAGCGGATGAACTTCTCCACAGCGGATGACTGATTCTCACAGCGGATGACTTAGACACTTAGGACTTTTTTTATGTAATTTTCATTTACATAAGGGTAGAATAATAATTGTATATAACTTTTATGTATAGGCAATAAATAGCACTCTACCTTAATCCTTTGTATGCTTTTGAACGATTATCAATCAAACAAGCATTTTCAATTTCTTGTACATTCTAACACATACAACACACACACACAAACACACGCATACACTAAAATCATACACATTAACCATTGGTTTCTGCACCATGTTTAGTGTTTGTTGATCTGTGAGAGAATAGAAAAGATCCTTGGAGAAACCAACTTGTTCATATTGAATATCATTCTTCTAAGTTTCTATTCAATATGCTTGACTGAAGTTTAGTTTTCATCAATAGGGCTTAACAATGAGAACCCTCTTCTGCACATAATATACATTGCTGTCTGCCTCTGCCCAAAAAGTTAGAGGTAACTTTGAATCAACTAACATAGTTCTTGCAGCCTCAATAAGTGTCTTATTCCTCCTCTCAGCAACACCATTTTGTTAACGAGTTCTAGGAGCATTGTATTGTTTGGTAATCCTTTTTGTGGTATAGAATGACTCGAGAACTAGTTTCTTAAACTCGGTTCCTTGATCACATCTAATGATTTTTACTTTGTGATCAATTTGATTTTCAATTTTAAGACTAAAAGATTTTAAAGTTTTAGCAGTTTCATCATTAGTTCTTAAAAAGAATACTGATATAAATCTTGTAAAATTATCAATAATCACTAGACAATATGATTTCTTTCTAATGCTCATTATACCTGTGGGACCAAAAAGATCAATGTGCAATGAGTGTAATGGGTGGTGATGGAGTTAACCTCTTTGGATTTGTGAAAGACATAATGTTGCTTCATTTTCAGACAAGCAACACAGTTATCTTTACAGAAAAATTACTTTTTAGATGTACCATGTACCAAGTTATTTCCAACCTATTTGTTCATGGTTTTAAAATTAACATGGCTTATTCTTTTATGACAAAGAGTTGACTTATCATCATTAGCTTTGGATAAAAAGCATGATACTTCTCACAGTAGGGAATGATTGTTCGTATCCAGCTTGTACATATCCCCTCTCTTAGGAGATCTAAGAAGCAACAAATCCTGAGGAATTGTCATCCCAGGTTTAAGGATAAGCACTCATGTTCTGTGAAAAGCATCTGATGCTTTTGATCATAGAATTAAGAAATACTATAGAGATTGTGTTCAAACTGTTTGACAAAGTTTACTTTGTTAATTTTTAACTTACCATTGGATACACTATCTTTACCAGAAATGTATCCCTGGCATCACCTCCAAACTAAACAGGACCTCTATTAAAATGATCAAACTATAATAGGAGAGATCTGTTCACTATCATATGCCTGGAGTATCCACTGTCCACAATCCATACATTTCCATTCTTATCATATGGATGTCCCTACATATAAGATGAAATGATTAGTTACTATTAGAAACGCAAGCCTTGGTGGTCTTGGGTTATTCTAATGTAATGAGATAATTGAACTAAAATGTATGCCTGGGGGTTTAGTTATGGTTGATCAGTGTAGATGAGCCTACGATTGTAGCATCTTTTCTGATCTTCCATTCCATACTATGGTTAATCAGTGTAGATGAGCATGACGAGACTTAAGCAACATGACTTCCGAAGTAGTCTTCTTCTCGGAAGGTTTCAAATGATTCTTTTTGTTTCTTTGGTTATTCTTTGGTTTGTATTCCGAAGCTATTTTCCTTTTGAAAGAATTAGTTTCTTCCGAAAGTAACTTGGCTTCGGAAACAAGCTCTCTATTCCTTAATACTTAAACCATACGGTAAGGTCTAAATGTGAAACCATCCTTGACTTCTTCTTTCTTAACATTGGTTGAATAATGTGTGCTTGCTAGATTGTAGTAACAATCTTTAGCCATGTGGTTATGTAGACTATAGATTATGCACTCAATGTTATTCTTGATGGGGCATGAGGGCTCTTGTTTCTTATACTTCTTTTACTCTTCAACAGCCTTCCCCTATAACTTCTGACCCTTCAGCTGAATAGGAATGTTGGTATTACACTTCTTTCCTGAATCAGAGTTTCCAGTCACTTGGAATCCGGCTGAGATAAATACACCCTTTTTCCTTGGTTCTATTTTTAACCTTGACTCAACCACCTTCTTAGCAGTTTTTCTTATTGCCTTGATTTTGTTCTTCCTATCTTTAGTGGTTAGGGGTTGATCATCAGCAGTGGGGATGAGTTTTTCTACGTTATACTTTCCTGTAGTGGCTACCATAGTTGCATCATTATTCAGCTCATTGGATAGTGGCTCAGTAGTTTGAACTTCTTGCGCATTAGTATCGCATCTTGGCTGTCTAACAAACACATAAGAGTGTGGTGGAACAATTTCATTGGTTCCCAACTCAGTTTTTTTTATAACACACCTTTGAGTGGGAGCATGATGTAATGATTTTATACTCTTGAATAGCATACTTCTTTTGCTTTAGCCTCAGCTATTACTAGCTGGGCTTGAGCCTTAGTCAACTTAGAGATTAAATCTTTTATCTAAGCCCTATAGTTTGAATGTTCATGTCTTAAAGAGGATACAGTTTTCTCTAACTCTTCAATTTTGAGTTTGTAGTCAGATTCTGCTCTCTTAAAAATAGATTTTAATATGTTTAAGGACTTAATATCAGATTTAATTTTCACATTGTAGTCTTGATATAATTTGACCTTAGCAATACCGGCTAGAGTGTAGAGATATTCATATACCTTAGTGTCTTCAGTTTTAGCCATGAGAGCTTGAGCAGGAGTGACAACTTGCACCATGAAGCTCCAATTAACTTCTTGACCAACAGCTGTAGTCTGTTGTTTAATGGGTTTGGCTGTAGCTTTTAGGGTAGCAGGATGTTAGGAGGCTTGAGTTGTTTTAGGATTAGATCTAGGAGCCTTGCATTCCATTGCATAGTGACCAAGTTGGTTGTAGTTGTAGCACTTGGCTTTTGACTTGTCAAACCCAAATTTGTTATTGGTTGGGTTCTGTGGGAATTACCTTTCTGTTCTCTTGAAGAACGTCTTTGCTTTGTAGCTTAGGAGAGCCATTTGCTGGATAATGTCCATATACTCCATATCATCTAGGCTAAAACACTCCAGATTATCAAACCAAAATTGAAAATCTACAGAGTACTTATTTCCTAAAACAAAAGCACAACTATCCTAGAAATGATTTTGTTAAGTCTTTTGATACCTGGGTATCTCAAGAAATACGATATAAGGCCCAGAGGTGGATGATGGATACTTGGGGTAGTTTAGATACAACTGGGCTGGGGAGTTCTTGAACCTTTAACAACATGTAGAGCATTATGGACTGGAATGTTTGTCTGTTCATCTGATGGTCTTTCTGAGTTTCCATCTCCATAATGTATCCATTAAGGATCCCAAATAGTTAAGTCATGATGAGAGTGTTAAGATTCTCACTTCTATTGATTGAGACACAGTAAAGTCCACTAATGACGAAGTACACTCATAAATTTTCTCACTATGTCTCTTTTCTCAAGAACCACTCCCAGAGGCTAAAAAGATGTGATGAAGTCTATGTTGCTGAAGTAATGTTGGCTTAAAGTCTCAACAATAATGTATGTGAAGTTTTCAAACTTTTGTTTCAGCACATCTTTCTTGGACACCTTGGATTCAGTAGAACTAGAATACATCAATTTCAAAACATCAAGTAATTCTTTGGCAGTCTCACATTATTGAAAGTCTACCATAGTGGAGTTTGGTATGGCTGTAAGCAACAGAGTCATAGTTTAGCTATCGATGTCCATCTTCTTGGAGTCTTCATCAGAGTAGTCTTCAACTGCCTTCTCTATCATGGCACCACTACCGGCTAGAGATTCCACCTTTGGTTTGTAAGGGCCATGAGTAACTGATCTCCACATGAGGTTGTCTTGATACTTCATAAAGCCTTTAATATGTTTGCCCTAGGCTCTAAAATCATCCATCTCAGACTCAAAAAACTTCTGGTTAAGAGCCATTTGAGTGAAGTGTGAAGAAACAAAGGTGATTTGGATGGTTAGATCTCACAATGAAGAGCCTAAAAAGCTCTGATATCAATTGTAGGATCGGGGTTGTTCTCACAACGCAGGTTTATCTCATAAACTCATTAAATCTCACTCAGTTTAATGAAGTAGAATCTCAAACTAAGTTCACAAGTAACATAATAAGTTAATGAAGACACCAAAGAACACAAGTATTGGTTTTTAAAGATACTTGTATATATTACTTCTCAACTCAGTGTCACAAGACTCTTGCAAGCATGGTTTGATGAGTTACAATGAGAAACTATATATACTACTATCTACAGCTGGTTATACTTAGATAACCAGCTGGAATCTACAACTAAACAAATACTACATTGCTAGATGTAAAGCATATAAAATAAAATACTATCCTAGATTAGGTAGTCATGACAGGTCAATGACTTACCTTTTGTCACCAACTAAAAGTGGCAACTGTACTAATTCATAAAGGTGAACAACGGATTAAAGTATAGTCAACTACATGGGCGTGGGAAAACGCCATGTAGTATATCAAAGGTTGCAGCGGATGTTAGAAAACCCATACTAATATCCACTGGTTCATAGTTAGTTCTTCCAAAGGTAAATCGCTTCGGAAGAATAAGTTCTTCTGAGGCCATTTATACTTTAGAAGAATCAACTTCTTCCGACTCTTCTGCAAGTCTTCATGACTTTCTTCTTCGGAAGACTTTGCCTTGGATCTTCTAAGTGTGAATACTTTGAAAGAAGAACTTCTTAGTATCGAAAGACTTAGTTCTATCTTCTGAAGTTTTCATATACTTCGGAAGGAAAACGCTAGGTCTCGAAGGCTGAGTTTTACCTTTGAATATTCTTCATACTTAAGCTTCGGAAGATCTTCAACTTGTCTTCAGAAGAGCAGCTTAGTCTTCGGAAGACCTCTTTAATTGTGTTTCAAAATTCTTCTTAGTGTTGTTTTGGTTGCACTAGCCTCATATGATCCAACAAATAATATTAATAATAATAATAATAATAATAATGATAATGATAATGATAATAATAATAATAATAATTACATTAATGATATTAGCATTAGTGATAATAACTAAACTCCTTTTAATCATTATTATAATAAGTTTAATCCAGGATCGGTGTTTATCTTTCAACACTATATTTTCCTCACAAACTCACTAACTATCACTCGTTTGATGATGCAGAATCTCTAACTAAGTTGATGATAATATACTAAGTTAATAAGCACAAGAAATGGTTTTTCAAGATACTTTGATATATTACTTCTCAACTCAGTGTTACAAGAATCTTACCAAGCATGCATAATGAGTTACATTAAGAAACTATATATACTACTATCTACATCTGATTATACTTAGAAAATCAGCTGGAACTTACATCTAAACAAATACTAAATTGCTAGAAGTAAGGTATTTAAGATAAATTACTATCTTAGATTAGGTAGTCATGACATGTCCATGACTTACCTTTTATTACTTACTAAAGTTGGTAACTATTCTAACTGATAAGAGGTGAACAGTGGAATATAGTATGGTCAACTACATAGGCGTGGGAAAATACCATGCACTATATCATTGTTGACTGTATGTGTTAGTCAAACCATACTTATGTCCACTGGTCCATAGTTAGTTCTTCAAAAGTCGTTTATACTTCAGAAGAGATAGCTTCTTTCGAGACTTCTGATAGTCTTCATGACTTTTTTCCTTCAGAAGACTTTGTCTTGAATCTTCTAAGTGTTTTACTTCGGAAGGAGAATTGCTTAGTCGCGGAAGACTAAGTTCTTCCTTCGGAAGTTCTTCATCCTTTAAGCTTCAGAATATCTTCAACTTAGCTTCGCAAGTGCATCTTTACCTTTGGAAGACTTTAATCAGTTGTACTCAAAATCTTCTAAGTGTAGTTTTGGTTGCACCAGCCTCATCTAATCAAACAAACTCCCCCTAGGCTAATGCTACCAAAACTTCACTATCTTCTTCTTATTAAAACTTTCAACATCAAGTAAAGGAGGTATTTGTTAGTTTCCTTATTCTTTCCAGAAGTCATGCTGAGAAGTTTGTATAAGTCACTGGTAGAGAGGAGGTCCAATCTATTACTGTGAATGACATGTACCATTTGTTATGGTCCTCTAAATAGAGGTAGTTGATGGGAATTATAGTCATAATCCCATCTAACTGTGGAATATTAAGTAGGGCCTTGAGTCATTTGTGGTCCTCTAGTAGTGGCACCATCTTCTTCCTTTCTCAAAATCAACTCCTATTCAATTCTTGCTTTCTTTGTTAGCTCAACAAGATGAAGGTCGCTTAGGTTATTTCCTATCTGAACTGCTACTTGGGAGTTTGAGGGATTCAATAATGGCTTCTCTGCTAACTCAGCAATGTCGAATCTTCTTGAATGTAGTAGAGATGGTGTATCAGGTCTGTTGACTTCACCATTCTCTCTTTCCACAACAAAGTTATAAGAAGATTCATCAAACCTCCACTGGACAATTTTCTTCCTAGGAGTGAGGGGCATATTTGACAGTATACCCCCTTTCTTGGTGTCCAATAAAGTCACCAGTCTTCTTCTCTACTTCTTCTCTTCTTCTTTGAGTGAGTCAGAGTTTGTAGCCAAGAGTTAAAGAGATTGGTCAAGTGGTCCCCTTGGCACATCAAGGAATGCATCTCTTTTGAGGGAACAAGAAGAGCCATCAATGTATCTTAGTGTTATGGACTCTTCCTCACAAGAGATGTCGCTCAGGGTTGTGCAGTTAATGAGCTTTCCTTTGATCTCCTTGAACTCTTCTAAGGTCAGAGGCTTAGATGGTTCAGAGGATGACTTGGATAATGGTTGGGTTTTGGGTTGCGTTTTGGGTTATGTTTTGGGTTTTGGGATGAGTAGTGGTGGTGGTTGTTAAGAGGTAATAGATGAGGGTGGGGTTAAGGCTGATGGTGTAGGTTTAAGAGTGCAAGGTTCAGGACTGTAAGGTTCAGTAGTGGGTTCATTTTTGATAGGGAAAGGAAGAGGTATGGGCTCAGGTTTTGTTTGTTAGGGTTTTCGTGTTGGTTTGGGTTCCATCTTCTGTACACCTTGAGTTTGGTATACCTCTTTCCTTCTTCTTAAGTGAAAGTCAGCTTTGATATCACTGACATGTTGTTGTAGGGTCTTCCCAGACATGAGACCTATTTGCATGCCTGTGAAGTCATGGGCCCTGAGATAAGCCTTCATGTAGGCTTTGTCTCCTACTTTCTTAGCAGTCGCATGTTTGGCCTCCTCCTCCCTCTTCTTCTTCACCTTTAACTTCTCTCTGGTAGCTTTGTTCCTCTCCTTGTTGATCTGATCTTGTTCTTTGTTAAAAAGGAATAAGATCGTCTCATTTTCATGAGAAGACAACTCCTCCTGAGAATATCCTCTTGAGCATAGGAAGGCTGTTCTCTGCAACCTCTGCCTTTGATCATCTTCTTCTTTATTTCTTCTATTGTCTTCCTCTTCTGCTAACCTTGCTGCTTCCTCCTTCTCGTTTTGCAGTAGGGTTGCCTTCTCTAGTTTCATAAGCTCATCAAGTGGGAGTAGGAGCATTTCTTCATCATCTACTCCCAAATAGATAAGCATATCTATCACCTCCACTCTTCTTTAGTGATAAGCAGATCATCAAACAAGGATGACAATTCAATAATTCCTTTCGCAACTTGAACTTCAGCTTCAGACGTGATTGGAGTATCACTACCTGTTCCAACTGATTCAGTTGTTGGGCCATGAGTCCTTATTTCCCCTTCGAAGTCAATCTCAGGTTCAATAGGGACCTTAGATTGACTAACTTCTATCTTAGTAGTAGGTGGTGCCCTCAACCTTTGAAGCTCTTCAACTTCAAAGTATGCTATTGCAACATCACGTGAGGGTTGTTCATTTAAGGAGCTTATGAGATACTTGGTTAAGAATTTATGAAGATCAGTAAGCATCCAAGGATCCACTTCAATTCCTATGGGAGGTGGCTGAGGGAAGATAGTTGTGGAGTATTGTGGTGTAGGATAAGTTAAAGATGGAGTTGAGATGGCCAGAGTATGATCCTCATGACTTTGACTCTATACATTCTCTTTTTGGTAGTATCATCTTGAGAAGTAGATGAGCTAGTGGAAGAACTTAAAGAGACTTGAATAGGTACATGCCTAATAGACTTCTCAATCTGTGTTTCAGCTAGTTTGACGTTGAGATTTTAAATCTCAAGTTGTTGAGTGGCAGGCCTATTCTCTAAAGTTCTTGTAAACCCAGGTTGAGCACACTTGAATCAAATCATGAAGATTATAGATCAAAATAATGATGAACACACTAAAACCCCAATTTGATCTAATATTGATTGCATATAATTTGTACAAATGGAAACCCCCAATCAATTGGTCATTCAACCATTAACCATAACCTATTACAATTAACCTATTTATAGTGAATATAATATTCACTAATTGTACTTAACCCCCTAGACTTAGGCTAATAAATGGAAATAACATATAAAATCAAAACATGACTAAAACTAGATTAAACATACTTTGTTGACACAAAATATATTTATTACAATAAAGATCCTAGTCACAATATATCTTCAACATCTCATCTCGGTTCTTCATCTCGTACTCGACGTTTGAGTTTTCTGTTGACTTTGACTGAGACGTTGACTTTTGTTGACTTTGACTATGTTGATAATATAGACTATCTTATACAACTCCAACAATACTCCCCCTTAGTCCATCATTATCAACGTCTTCATACGAATTCAGTCCCGAGAAGTCAACCATAGAAAGATCTTCAAATTGAAGCTTTCTAAATCTGACAAGAAAGATTATTCATCTTATAAACTCCCCCTATTTATATGCTCCCCCTTTTCAAGTGCATCCTTTGTGAAGATATCGGAACAACTTTCTCAATTCTCTAATCTCGAGTGCTTCAGAAGATGTAGGAGGAGGATTCGTAGCTCTGTATCTTCTGCAAACTTGAAGAACAGGTTCTCTGGTCTGGTACACTGCTCAACTGATGATCGGCCATCACTTGCAGCAAAAACCTAAAACACATTCTCAAACACAATCTCGAGATTTCTAATTAGATCATTTCATTTTAACAAAATAAACTCGTGTTTATCTGTGTGTGAAAAACAGGCGAACCCGTGTTTGTTTGTGCGCAATTTCAGTGAAATGCAAGAAAAAAGATAAAATTATAACAACATAATATGCAAGACCTAAAAGAAATTGAAATGAAACTTTGTTATAAATTTTTATTTTTATCTATTAAATTTTTCATCATTTTTTTATATAATCGAGAACTATATCGATCATGTGATCACATCCTCAAAATATACCTTAGCACAAGATCACACTGATAACTGAATCTAATCACATTCTTTGAATGAGTTTTGAAATATTCAAACAGATCAATAATGATTGCTGATATGTTTGTCCACTTAAACCCATGCCCTATCTTTTTCAACAAGAAATAGATGATTCGTTAAGGTTCGATTAAACACTTTAGAAAGCTAGGACCCCACAATCATTTGGCAAAAACCCTCACCCAACCTCAGGATTTCTTGAATTTTGTAACGATCTTTATAGAGCAAGGCTTGTGCATTAGTGTGCAAGTGATTACCAACAGAATATTGCATTTTGTGATGAATTCATCATTTAGATGATTTGACACTACATAGACCAAAATGGTGAGAGCTCCAGGTCTATACTCACGTATAACAAAGGAGATGACCATTTAGTCATTTGCCGATGAGAGCTCCAGGTCAGTACTATCATACAGCAAAGGAGATCATCACTCCAGGTCAGTACTTCCGTACAGCAGATGAGATTAGCACAAACACAAGATACATAAATACACCAATCATGGCTCAAAGATATGGCTTATATGATTTGTATCATGGTGCGTGAAAGATCAATTCTCAATCCAATTTTTGTCAGGACTTAGTTTTCATGCAGACCAAAATGATTGAGTAAATCCAGACGTCCTTAAGCATATATTTTAATTTAAATCATTATGATGTTGTCTATTTTATTCTTCAGGCTGAGTCTACGAAGCATATCATTAAAGAATCTGTTTATTTTTCTATTATTTGTAATTAAAAATAAGATGTAAATCAGATAACAGCATCAGTTACTATCATTTCTCATTTTAAAACGTAAGTCATGCAAAAACAAACATTTCAAGATGATATACAATCATTTCTTAGTTATCTCGAATCAAGTTACCAGTTCTCTTTTCATTTTTATGTACTATACTATCCCCCTAAATTTCTATTTATGCAAACCTATTTTTGTTTTTTATTTTATTATTTTTTAATTTTTATTTTAATTTATTTTAATTTTTTTATTATTTTTTTATAATTTTTTATTTTTTTATGATTTATTATTATTTAAAAAAAACAGTACAAAAATAGAAATTTACCAAAGAAAGTCTTCCAAACTACACTGATATGAAAATAAAAAATAAATTATCAAGAAATATGCAGTGATTGTGAAGTGAGAACTGTAATTGTTCAGATAAAAATCCATAATGTGGATAAAATATCATGACCTTAACCTGTTTGTTTTGCCTAAAATTTGAATTAGGAACAATCTCTGTCAGTAAACCGGATTACTAATAGTCCTCCTGAATTGTTCCTGCACTCAT
>BJCN01326243.1:0-12421 GCA_018326445.1 Flaveria brownii
ATTACGTTTTACTTCTCATTTTTGTTATCTTTCATTTCATTACGTTATTCTTTACGTTCTTTCATTCGTTCGTTATACTACGTAAAATACTAACATAATATATAACGTATTTTATATCATAACATAAATACGGTTAATCATCATTAAAAGATAACACGTTATACATTCCATACATCATTCATACATTCACTAACCCTAAAACATCCCATAATCACATTAAAAGTGGGTAATCATTGCCCATAAGTCAAACCAGATCAAACCATAGACTTTCTGCTTTTCCTGATATTTCAGAAATTATTCTAAGTGTCTAGGCGCATGGGCACTGTTTGGGCGCTTCTGCCTTGTTCAGACATTTTGCTACTATGCCGACGTCTGGGCTTAACTTAGTCTCTTTTTCACTTAGACGTATCGGCATGTTTAGGCGCATGGGCCCTATTCAGACGTTTGGGTCTAATCTTAGCCATTTTCTACTCAGACGCATGGGCCTATTTAGACGTATGGGAACTATTCAGGACCCACCCACATACACCTTCACACACATACGGGTAGAAATTTATTTCTATAAAAACATACACACATGCATTTTTTAGCCCCAAAATTTTTAAAAACAGGTTAAAAAGGGGATGCTAGAACTCACCTTAGTTGTCTTCGGGTTTGATACCCTGCTTTGAGCTTCCCAGATGTTTCTAGCACCTAAAACCCACACATACACAACCGGAACACACAATCTTATTTATAGGCACGTAACTGAGACTAAAATCATCTAAAACATCATAAATTCGAGAATTCTCACAAAAAACTTTGAAGTTCTTGTTTCTTCTAAAATTCCCGAGAGTTTCTGCTATCTCTTTCTAGAAAAATCCGAATGTCAGGGTGTAAGAAGCAACATGGGCGGCCATGTCGCTTTATTCAACTACTTTTCAAAAGTTGGGTTAACTTGCATTTTCTTTCTTTTCCTTTGCTTTTATTCTTTCTTTTTACCTAAAAAAAATAATCGGGTGTTACATCATCATTGAATCTCTAATCTTGTTTTGATGATGATTGTAGATGATTTGGGATGAATGTGAAGGCTTTAAATCATCAAAAACCAGTTTAGAATCTTCAATTTTCAAGTATGCGGAGTTTTCCTTAAAATTGGGATTGAATTGGTTTAAATAAACTTGAAAATCTCCAAAATTCTAAAGTTTGTTGAGTCATCGACGTATCATACGCTAACCCGGCGTATCATAAACCGGGTATGAAGTTGTACGGAGCTTGTTAACTGAATTATGTTCAGGATACGATGACTAATATGGTGGTTAGCGTATGATGGTGGATACGATGGTGCCTGATTGACTTAATTTGACTATATTTCGTGTAATTGCACATCCTGTACTTCCATTTATTATTTTGTTTTTTTTGCTTCAAATTATTCTTTTTTAAGCTTCAACACCTATGGATCAAAACAAAAATAAAGTCATCTTGTTTGACTATAATCATGATATAAAATCACATATTTAAGGATAATAAACCTAAGAATATCATTGCGTGATCAAACCTTCAAGGTCACTCGTCTTCAACATTATCAGATCCAATCATGATACCATTTTCAAGATGGGTTCACTAATATATAAACTGGAGCGAAGATGGAGTAACATCTTTATAATGAACGTTGATGTGTTAGAGAACTGAAGCAAGCGTTTAGGTTTCTAGTAACTCTAATCGATTGGCCAAAGAGACGATACATGATAGTGGACAACCAAATTGGTTGAAAACCCCTTTACCAAGAGCAGTAGAAGATCGACAACAAAGAACGAATCAGATAAACCCTCAAATGTAATCTCAACCGACAAGGATATCAATGTGATGAGCCAAAAAGAGATACACAATAAAAGACAGAAATACTAGACCTATTAATCATAATGTGAGAACCCTAAGTAGCTAGAAACAAAGAAAACGAACGATTTGTTAAAGAACATGAGAGTAAATCTATGAGAATTCGATAGAGTTTGGTGATGATTCTGAGATCAACCAAGACAACTAAAGAAAAAAGCTCCTTTCACACACGGAGCTTGATCTAATCTCCACAGGATCCACGAGCACCAAGCCCAACAATGAACAACCCCAACAACAAAGAAACAAGTGAAAACATCAATTATCAGTCCATCAAACTCAGCAACAAACATGAAAAACAAAACAAGAAATAAAATAAATCAAAAAAACAAAGAATTAAAATAAAATAAATAAAATTTATCAAATGATAATGTGTTTTTATTTAGTGACCGACCCAACCTGACCCTTGAACAACCTAAAAATGATGACATTTGGGTTATTAGAATCAAAAAGTCAAAAAGATACCCACACTATAAAAAGAAATTCTTGGTTTCACCACTATGTAATATGTTCATGGAACATAAGAAGCAACCAGTAAATTGCGTAAACAAAGTGTTCAACACCAAATGAAAGGACATTATAGTTAGTTATCACTTACGAGTGGTCTATAATTACATCGATCAATTGATATCCTCATTCTTATTTTAATCATGAGCACAAACAAAACACGATCATAATGTAAAGATATGGTTTACATATGATGTTCTAGCACGTGTCATGTAAACAAGATCAAATTTTAACGTCTAGATGTTTAGAATTTACAAACCTCACGAGGCTCATCTAATCAGTTTAAATAATTTATCCAACAACTTTAAGAAGTACATATAGTTAAACGAATTTAGATTATATTAAGTATATATTTATTGTGTTAATCGTAGCATTTTCTAGATTTTTTTTTAAAAATGGGTATTTTGGAGAGAGAGTGATGACAAGAGGGGTGAATCTTGTCGTTTTCGCACATCAAGGGAACCATGGGCGGGTTCTATGCCTCGGTCAACGCAATCTGCCCCGTCTGTCCCCAATGTCCCCTCTGTCCTTCATCAAAAACCGTGCGTGGATAGAAATAAAAGGAAGACCTCACCCTTACCAAGGGCGGGTTCTCCAACCCTTTCCAACCGTCTGATTTACCTCAACATACAATCTCCACCATCCAAGAGAAATGAAAAGTAACCTAATTTGCAGAAGACCATGCCCTTGGCAAGGGCAGGTTCTCAAAAACCCAGACAATTCAATCTTGAACTACCATCCGAAATTAAATACTCCCACCACTCATATATATATATATATCCCATTTAAACAATCAAATTTCGTATCTATCTTCACACGCAAATTTTTATCACTCACTTAATTATTCTATTATTTGATACTTCATTTGAAAAAAAACAAAATGAGCTGGAGACTTACACCAGAACCATTAAATAACAATCTGTTATTTTTAAGTGGTCAACATAGAGTTGATTATTATTTTCAAGAACTAGAAAGCGATGAAGGAATTTTACGTGTTAGACGATGTGATAAAGCTTTTTAGGATTACATTGATGAAGTGCCTATCCCTGAAAATATTATGAGATATATAAGGTTGGCTGGTTTTGCGGGTGTGATCGAGTGTGGTTATCGTAAACTTGACCGTGCTCTTATCTCAGCTTTGGTAGAGAGATGGAGGCCGGAGACACACACATTTCATTTACCTGTGGGAAAAACCACAATAACCCTTCAATATGTGCAAGTTTTATGGGGTTTGTCGGTTGAAGATGATATTGTTTCTTGCACTGATTTTGTTATGAGTGCATCTGAAATTATATTGAGGTTTGAGTATTTAACCGGCTGTACACTCGCTACAAGCGCTGTAAGTGGTTATAAGTTAAACCTAAGGTTTATTTTAATTAAATAATAAAACCATTCCCTAATAATACCATAGATTTTCAGTGCATCCAACGAGCTAGATTAATTATATTATTTATGATTGGTGTCACTTTATTTCCTGATACTTTTAGCAATTGGGTGCACCTAAATTATTTAAGTCATATTGAAAATTTAAATAATTGTGGTAGACTTAGTTGGGGAAGTGCAGTTTTAGCATCTTTGTATAGACAATTATGTAAGGCAACGAGTGTCACAAATTGAGATGTTGGTGGGCCTTTATTCTTGTTGCAATTATAGGCATGGGAAAGATTACCTTCTATGTGTCCTAGGAATATGAGATCTATTGATTTCAGATTACCATATGGTGCACGGTATGTTAAGAAAGCTTATGTATGACTATTTTTTAGTAATCTTATATTTTTCTAGTTAATGGGTATATTTGAAAACTTGATTACAGTTGGAATGGTGAACTTAGTTATGTAAACACCACTCCACATTGTTTGAGCGCGTATCGATCTCAGCTGCATTCATTAAGCGAGGCCACGGTATTAATCTAAAATTGTTTTGTATATATTAACATTATGAAAACATATTAATTCATATTTTTTATTTCAGTTTAATTGGAGACCTTGTGATAATATTATCCACCTTCTACCTGATATCTGCACAAGTGGATATCAAAGCTGGAGAAGTAACATATACCTTATATGTTGGGAACATGTTGAGCCTCACATTCCAAGTAGGGTTTTAAGACAGTTTGGGATGTTTCAATCGATCCCTACAAGTGTGTTACTAACCCGGGGGCAACACATAAATGTACATTTGATTGCTCGTAAACGTGGTAGAAAAAAAACTGGTTTCAACATCATAATATCTTTGTTCAAGCATGGGCGTCTTGGCATAATTCAGTTGCTAATGAACTATACACTGATTCGCCAATTGCTTTTGAAGCATACATAAGGTGGTATTTAGAGCGTACTGTTGTGTATACAACAAACCCGACTCATCAAGACACCAACCCTCATGACTTCCAAAATGATGGACAAAGATTAAGAATGATGGTATGGTTAATAATTTATTTGTTATAATGATTATTTATTATTATTAATATTATTATTGTTATTAATATCACTATTATTATTATTTATAGATGGACGGGATGAGTCAGTTTTATTAAAGACCAGGGGATGAAACAGGGAGGAATATGGCGAGCCGTTATATGGAATTTGCACATGCAAACCATATAAGTTATCTACCAACGCATGTGACACAGAATGTTCATGATACTCAACTTCCTCCTGTCACACAGAGTTTACGCAGAAGGGGTAGAGGACGAGGGAGGGTTGGTCGACAAGTTGTTGATGATAATATGGAGCAATAGAATATGACAGAACAAAGGGATTCCATGGAACAACAGTTCGACTCCCCCTTTTTAAGCCAAATGAGCAACCCAGATTTTTTTACGGTGGTAGCTCAAGTACTCAGTTTCCACATTTTAGTCAAATGGGTACCCAAAATTTTGAAGAAGGGGCCCCATCAAATCCTTATCAAATCCCTAATACTGGTTACCAACAATCATTTCACCATTCTTCCCCGCTACCTTATTACCCTCAATTCAAGAGACGGCTCAATCAGTTGACCGGTTTTTTAATGCATCTCCTTGCCCATTCGACTTAAATGATGAAGCAACAAACGATAATGATGACACTCGTTAGATATTATTTCTTTTAAGTTTTAATTATGTAATACAATTTTATTATATAATGCAATTTTATTATAACATACAAGCATCCAAAAACTAAAAAGTAGTACAATAAAAGTAACAAGTAAAGCAGTAATACAACAAAGAAGGTCACTTGTGGGTCTTGCGTTTGACTATCTTTTCTGTAAACAATTCATGGTGACTATATGTATAACGACAATGATAAAACTCTTTTGCCATATAGCGTCGATATCTTGCACACGTGTCTTTAAAATCACCCTCCATACTTAAGGTTTTTTCTTGAACTAGTTTTTGCATTAACATACAAACAAAAACCCCTGAATCACCACCAAGATCACCCCCGTCCTTAGGCAAGTACTCCTCAGTAGTTGTAAAAGGCATGTCATCCCTTTTATCAAAATGAATAAATGGTCCAGTATAATTTTTTTGCAGTAACCAATCTGCTCCATCAGACAGTAAAAATTACATGGAATAAAATCTAAAATAGAGAGAAGTAACTCATGATATAGTTCACGATATAAGTTATTTGACCAATACTGAAGAATCTCCATTGTATGCAAGTTAATTATGATAAGTAACCAATCTTCTACTGCTTTTATAAGTATTGGAATATAAACATATTGCACCTCCCAAAATGGAGGGTACAACTCATCAGTCCCGTTGCCATATTTGACAGGCTTGACATCTTCCCACACACATAATTCATCCCGAAATTGAGGTGGTAAAAATTGTCCAATTCAACCCTGATGGTCCAAATTTCGCAAGCTTTTCACGTCTCATCCGTATCATCCGTTTTACCCAACCTTCTATATGTTGTGATATAAAGTATTAACATCTAATAATTATTATATAAAACTAAATTATTTAACTAAAAAATATATAAGATTTTTACCAATGGAGAAAGACGACCGTCGCTTTCGTAGCCTAATAAAGCACCCCAAAAATCCTTCCCAAGCCACTCACCACCAAACAGAACTGATACACAATATGGCGCATCCCCGTTATTGTAGAAGTCAATAGCATCTTTTGACCAGTTATTAGTTTCTTCTTCATCTACAACTAAAAATGGTGTATGCACCGGGTTGTTTTCTGACGAGGATGATTCATGTTACTTCTTAGGCCGCCTCAACCTTTGTAGAATTGAACTCGTCGATCAGAGTTCATGAGCTGGTTCTTTACCGGGTCGGTGTGCCATTTTTATGGGTTATGTGGTGTTTTTTGGAAGGGAAGTTGTGAAATGTGGTGAATTTTGAGGAGAAGGGTGGTGGTATTTATAGGAGTGTTTTTGGAATAAAATATTTAATATTTATATTTTATAATATAAAACAAACATAATAATATTAAACAATAATAACCACTAAACATCACATAGAATTAATATACAACAATCTTCTCAAAAATATGAGTTTGGACAAGTGTTCAGGTTATGACCTGTTTGTCTACATATTAAACATCTACGTATAACATGTGCATCTGGATGATGAACATCCATCTCATTGTGTATCCTTCTCGTGCGTCTCCTACCTCGTGACGTGGTGATTTTTGATGGATCGCCTCTTATCCTCCAACCCGGGTTCGTCCAATAATCAAGGTGACGAAGCGGGTAAAAATGACCGTTATACTGTTCTTGATAAACAACAGTACTATAAACCTAATGAACAATATTATGAGGTGATTCACCTCTATGGCGACAAACTGCAATTGCATGTGAGCACGGGAATCTTTGCATCTGCCATTTACCACACGTGCATGTTCTGTTTTTGTATTCCACGGTATAATCATTTCCACCAGCTTCATTTGTTTGGATCTTCGACAGAACTCTATATCTGGCCTCTCTGTAATCAAACTCGGTTTTGATATGCTCTTGCGAGTTAATATCACGTGCATTAAACAAACGCCATATGCGAGGGCGTAACGCGATGTTGCAGTTGGCTGCGATGTCAGTATGCTTTCTGAACTATTCGACTGTTTTCTTGAACGTACAACTAATAATAGCTTTTATTGGCATAAGCCTGACACCTTGCAACATATTGTTGAAGCTTTCAGAAATGTTTGTGGTCAGGTTACCCCAACGACGGTGATTTTTATCGTGTAGAAGCGTCTATTTACTCTCTTTAATAGCTTTTAAATATCCCTACGCTTCAGGATTAACGCTTGTCATTTGACTTACATAATAGTTATACTTTCTTTGTTGGGTGGTGCTTCCGATAGACCAACATAACCTTTTTAAGGTAGAAACCATGAACTTTTGCATGAGGTTACTTCGAACATGTCTGAGACAAAATCGATGCACAGCATTATTTTTCCATTCTTCAAGAGTATTCATAGCATGAATAATTCCTTTGTGCCTATCGGAAATAACACACAAAAAACCCTGAACCAATAGAATTGTGGTGAACTGCAATGTGTGACCAAAATTGTTGGAAAAACCAACTCCAACTTTCTACCGTCTCTTCATCTACAATTGCATAAGCTACCGGCATTACGTAGTTGTTTGCATTTTTTGCAACTGCAATTAACATTTTTACCACGGTAGAAACCTTTCAAAAAGTGCCGTCAACAGATATCACCGGCTGACAATACCTGAACGCGTTAATTATTGGACCAAATGCCCAAAACACATATTTAAATGTGTAATAAGCAGATGTACCGGTCGGATGATGTAACCATTCCACGATAACATGGTTCTGCTCTTGTAGTGCATTGATGTACGCAGGTAATTGTTCAAAGTTACTATCCCAGTTACCATATATATTCTCAATTGTAGCTTTTCTAGCTCACCAGGCTTTAGTATATGAAACATCAACATCCAACATGTTTTTTAAACATGTTTAAATTTGCTTGATTGGAAAAGCAATATCTTGACGAATAAAATAGATGATACGAGTAACAATATCTATGCATTTAAAACTTCTATTGTTGTTACCAACAACAGTACCAAAGCAGGTGTGTGCATTCACCCATCTTGAAATTCTCCACATGTGATGATCATGGTTCTTAGAAGCATAAACATACCATGTACATGGAGGACCGTTATGAAGATTATAATTATAATTAGGGCTAGTGTTGTAGCACTTTGTTGTCCATCTTGTACATTTACTTTCAACTACTACTGCCTCTCTGTTACGTGCAAGATTCCATAAGCGCACTACATGCATCACTTCGTCTTTCGATTTAAAGTACATGCCGACACGGATTTCTTTTAACTCTTCATTTCATATATCCATATGGTCTTCATCGTCAAAATCAGCAGCTTCATAATCTCTTAACTTCTGAGGATCTTCAGAATAGTTCACCTCCCGTAAGATCCTAGATTAACACCAGAATTATAATGGTTTGAAACTCCATAGTTGTCGTTGTCATCATCACTGAATTCTTCTTATGATAGAATGAGTTAAGTATCTTCACTGCTGTCTGAAATATCATCACCTGACTTATCAAAACCTCTGTTATCATCATCGACTTGATGATGAGAATTGGTTGACGAACCGGCTTAATAATCATGTGATCTTACATTGCCTTGATGATGAGAATTGCTTGACGGACCAGGTGCTTCTAATACAGAGAAATCGCGTAAGAGATCCATATAATTGGATTGTTGTACAAACATTTTTGGCCCAATGATAACGTAAACATTCCATAGAAAAATTTCAATATTTTCTCCCAAATAATACAAGACTTCTAGAGTTGAGTCGCTGAAAATTTCAAAGCTTTAGGAGAAACCACCATATGTGTTACATGATTTTAATTTCAAATTATAATACTCTTTTTGAAACTAAATATGAATATAAATTAAATCAATGAATTCTTATTATGTACGAAGAATAATGGTTGAACTTTTAGTAGAAACATCATATATGATATTTTCATTTTTAAATGAAATATCACCACCCCAATACATTTAAAAAAAATAAGGCCAAGATATTATAATGACTAAGTTTTCTTTTTAAATGTGGGGATTGAATATGGAAATGTGAAGTTGAATGTATCAAAAATAAAAGTAGGAAAATTTATATTCTTGGATGGTTAATAATGATGGGTGACCGAGGTAGGTAATGTGTGCTTGAAATTTTTGTGAGAAAATCCCGCCGTTGACAAGGGCGAGGTCTCTCCTCGATGAAGCAAACACTGCACACACTCACATGCACACATTTACATGCCTGCACAAAGTCACATGACATCGATTGAAGAACCTACCCCTATCAAGGGCGGATACCTTTAAAATCAAACACCAAAAAGATTTCCCCTCTTGTCTCTACAAAAGTTCTACTTTAAAAAAATTCATGGTTCAAATAAAAATCACATTGCCTACAAAGTCTAAAAAGGAGGCTGTGATAGTCATAAAACTATTTTCTACTACTTCTCCACACATTTACATTGAACAAACTAATATTAATATACCCAACTTAGATATTTCCACTAACTTGTGTAACAATTTATTGTTATATTAGCACCCAAAAAGATGATTAAAAATACTAATTACTAATATCACACAACTTAATTTTTCAATACATTTCACATTACTGCTTTGTTTAGATGTGTTGGTTTGTTGTGTTGTTTTGTTGTGTTTCTTTATTGTATTTTTTTGTTGTACTTGTTTGTTGTGTTTTCCTTAATGTTTTGTTGTGTTGGTTTGTTATTTATATTACTTAAAATATATTGTGAAGTTTTATATTTTTGTGTTGTTATGTTATTTTTATGTTTTTATGTTATTTTTATACTGTTTGTATACTATTTAATACTAAACTATGTATTTTTAGTAGTGTAGTTTAAAATATTATAGTATTTCATAACATAAATTTGGTTTTTTTGCTATAAATTATGTGTTCTTTACTCTTAAAATGTGTTGTTTTATGGAAAACAATACAATTTCATATAAAATAGCACAATTTTATAAATTTAATTTTTGTTTTCTCAAAAAAGTATGGCAATACTATACTCAAATTAAAGTGAAAAAATATTTAATTTTATGATATAATTTTTATAAAAAATAATATTGTATGAAAAAATTATCAATGTTTTAAAAAAGTGGAGAATTTGAAAAAAGTCAACATACGTGTATATTCCAAATATACCCCTATACCTTCTTTCTCCTCCACTTGAATCATAACCCTTCATTATGTTAGATTAGAAAATTTAATGGGCTAGATTGTTTCTTTGTCTTTTTAGGCAAAATGAACTTTTTATTTTAACCATCCCGTATGTGTGTGTAAATATATATATATATGTGTATGTGTGTGTGTATATATATATATATATATCCATTCAAATGAGAACAATTTTTTTATAAAAAATCAAAAGAACCAAGACCCACCAATCAAATTTTTTTTAATAATTGTAGGTTTATTTATTTCAACAATTAGACAAAGGGGTAGAAATGTAATTTAATAAATACATATTCATTTAGTAGGCTGAAAGTCCTAACTGTTCCCTTCATTCTTCAATTGGTTCCATAATCAAAATTACAGGTCATCAATAATTTCAATCCCTAGTTTTATTCCTAAGTGTCATTAAGCAGGTTATGTATTGGTGATCCCAATAAACCAATATTTTCCACGAGAGTTTTGATGATGATCTTTTGAAAGTAAAATTAACAAAGCAAAATGTGGATACTAAGAAAATTGCTTCATATTCAGGTTACTAATTGATTTTATTTATACCATGTCCAACATGTTTCATGGTATAATTTCATATTCAAATGTGGATAATAAGTGTCCAATTTCTTTTAATGGTGGCAAAATGTTTATGTGGATAAATGCATTTGAATAAATAAAATTTGTTGAATAACAGGTAATAATATTGGTATCATATTGACTCTTTATCTAATAACTTAATGGTTCAATTTTGCAACTTTTATAAAACAAGTGATTAATTTAGGGGTTTGCTTAAGCAATTTCACATCAGTCTGTTAATAGTAGAAATACTTTGATAAATTTTGATGCAACTTTTAAATCTCCATAGATAACTATTTAAAATAGTAAAAATTTACTTTTGTTATATGCTTTTGAAGTTAGATGTCACGGATAAGTATACTTTACCCTAGAAGTGAAGTTACCAGGCGTGCATTTATGTACATATTATATTAAAACTATATTTATTGTTAATAAACGTATGGCTATAATATTTCATATATAATATGACATTGGACTGATTATCGCAAATATTTTATATCCATTCATCTTTTTTTTTCAACCACTAATGCATTTAACCACCAAACAGCTGTGCAAATAGTAAACGATACGAAAATAACTCAGGAAACAAGGTTAAACCTCTTCTAGAAAACACATGTTGCATATCATAGACTATTAAACAAATATGTTAACATTATATATACTTAACTTGATTTTCCTCTTACTTTAAGAGCATTATTTTTATCTCATTTGCTCTTATATTAAAAAGCCATCAATGTTAATTATTGACTGCAAAGCACTAGACAAAGAACAACGCAATCAGGATAATAACATGGTAAAGATTCAGACATCTCCCACCTAGATATATATGTATATTAAATGGTCTTTTTCTTAAATGCTTTGGTAATGATACTATCTTTATTGTATAATACAATTTTAACCAGATTTTTGCTATCAACATCCAAAAAAAATTATGTTATGGAGAAAAAGTTTTAGAAAGTATCCAGATCAAGTTGAGCATCCAAAAATCTCTGATTATAATCTAGCCAACCAGGTACACTGCTCTTGAAATGGAGGACAACTAACAATTTTAGTGATTATGGTAATCTTTCTCATGAGATACATGGATACATATAAAGGATTAACCAGAACAAAATAGGATTACAGGTTCAAAGCCAAAAAAGGAATTACCTGAAGAGAAAAAAATTAAATGCTGACATGATAATCATACATCAGTTTATTTTCTTGAAGCATTTTTAGTCATCATATGTTGACTTGATGTTATGTCTATAAATGTTTATGAACAAGTTCAGTAATACAATTCTTGCAAGTT
>BJCN01326244.1:0-11688 GCA_018326445.1 Flaveria brownii
CGGGGTGGATTACCCTTTTTCATAACTATCCTCTAATCAGTTTCATTAATTGCAATTTGTTTTCTCAATTAAGTTGTTAATCATTCTAAAATTCACTTTTCACAACCAAGAGGTAATAGTTTAATAATTCATTAGTTAATCTATTTTCTTACAAATCAAAGTACGACACACCGACCACTATTTCCACGAGGTTCGACAACCCTACTTACCCTAACTAGTTAAGGTGAATAGGAACACACATTTTACATCTTATTTGATTGATACTTCGACATCGATCAGAAAGGAAGATGGAGGATATTCCAGTGGTTCGTGATTTTCCAGAGGTGTTTTTAGAGGTGTTTCCAGAGGACCTTCCTGGATTACCACCTCATCGCCAAATGGAATTTCAGATTGAGTTGACTCCTGGTGCAGCCCCAATTGCTAGAGCACCTTATCGATTGGCACCGAATGAATTATAGGAGTTGTCGGCATAACTTCAGGATCTTTTAGATAAGGGCTTTATCCGACCTAGCTCTTCACTTTGGGGAGCCCCTGTCCTTTTCATTAAGAAGAAGGATGGTACATTTCGGATGTGCATTGACTATAGGGAGTTAAACAAGGTCATAATCAAGAACCAGTGTCCTTTACCTCGTATTGATGATCTGTTTGATCAACTTCAGGGATCCAGTTACTATTCTAAGATTGATCTAAGATCCGGTTATCATCAGTTGCGAGTCCGAGTTTCAAAATTGATTTTGCATCAAGAAGACATCAAGAATCAAAATTGATCAAGCCTTCAAGATAGAATTCGATTTTCAAGCCCTAAACATCCCTAATTTGTGATTTAAGGTATGTATTATGATGTTTTTATGATTTTGAGGTTCTTGATGAACCCTAATTCGTGATTTTAAATAGAAATCCAAAATTGATGATGAATCTATGTTAGTATTGTTGAATTAATGTTAGATTGTGTGATAATTGCAAGTATTGATGTGGATTTTGGTGTTCTAGGTCATATTAGGTCAAAAGTAGAAAATTTTGATTTTGAAATTTCAAGATTGATAAAATTGGTGTATGTTTGATGTTAGTATGATGTTATTGTGTCATAGTATGATTAGATTATGATGATTTTTGCACGAATTTGAGAATTTAAACAACATTGTTCATAAGTTACTAAAAGTAGTAACTTTTGTATATGAAAGTGTAATGTTTGATGATAATGGGATGTTTTGATGTTAATAGGTTTTTTCTTATGCTATATGAATGATTGATGATGCATGATATGTAGGAATTTGTTTGAAATTGGGCACCTTGATCACCAATTTCCCAAATTAGTAACTTTTGTATATGATACATGCGTGTTTTGATCAATAGTGAATGTTTGTGTGATAAAATGTTATATAATCACTAGGTTAGGTGTGCCATGGGTGAACTAATATTCAAATTGGTAAAAAGTTGGGTTCTTTATTTTATTTCCTAAAAGGGAAACTTTTATGACACAAAGTGTATGGTTTTGTGATTTTGCTTATTTGTGTGAATGTTAGGAGCATGCTAGCAGCTATGAATGATGTTTGAACTTGTTAAACTACATGATCTAGGTTATTTGGGTTGGATGAAAAGCTAATTGGGTCATTTTGAGTAAATGTTGAGAAATGTGCTATAATGTGTTATAATGCTTAAACTACTCTGATATGAGAGTATGCAAGTGGATTTGAGTTATGCATGCTGATTTGAATGTTTTATTTGAGGTATGATGAACATGATGACTTATGTGCGTATCATGGGAACTTGTGTAAACTTGTCTGCTTATGTGATAT
The DNA here is from genome assembly GCA_018326445.1 of Flaveria brownii. NCBI lineage: Eukaryota > Viridiplantae > Streptophyta > Magnoliopsida > Asterales > Asteraceae > Flaveria > Flaveria brownii. Next base: position 1,797 of record BJCN01326244.1, read on the forward strand.
ACAAATTGTCTGAAGAAGTATACAACTTAACATGTCACCAACGAGTCAATGGGTCAACTTGGTCAATTGTTTTTTCTTTCTAAGTCACTTAGGTTCTATTTGATTGTTTTATTCTAGTATACTTACAAACTCAAGTGATCTAGGTAACCTGTGACGGGTTGTCCCCTACTCACACTCTGTATTATCATTTATTGTCTCTTGGAATTACCAGGTGAGTTCAATGCCCCACTTTTATTTACCTCTCTTTTTGCGGGAGAAAGCATACTCTACTTTAAAGGCTTTTCTTTTATAACATGTGTTTAGTAAAACATAGTGTGGTATATACCATAGAAAGCCCTCACACTTTCGGATCGTTGATTAAGGAATCTAGCAGGAAATCTTGGGTAGTACTACTGGGTCTGACAAACCCCACCCGTGTGATCGGAAGTCAACGGGTGCAATATTATCCTAAACTACTAACAGCGTCACGACCTAGTATGTCGTGGCAGGAGGCAAACAGAGAAACATAGTCGGCTTCGATCGCAAAATCACTATTGTTCTTTACTAATGAAATTAGACTAGCTATCTATTTCAATACACTTATTTATATTTTAATAACGCTATTGTTTCTGATGATTAAAAACTCTTGGACTCACCAACTGTCGTGTTGACACTTTAGTATGCTTTTCTCAGGTTGTATCTAGCAGCTGTCCATAGAAGCACGCACATGTCAAGCATGCTTTGTTTCGAACATTGTTTCATTTTGAATTCAACATATACTTATATACTTCCGTTTGGGCGCGTGTTTTTGCGCAGTTTACATTTAAGTACTTGGGTTTGAATTATTTACAAAATGCTTCCGTAAATGTTTTAAAACTTTAAACTCTGATTGGTCTTTGGTTTAAACGTTGCATATAGTGTTGTTTTAAGTAACTAATGACTGGGATACTGGATTGTCACACGCCTCGCGGTAAAACCCCACACGCGAATTTTGAGGGTGTGACAGTGAGATGGTGGTGGTGATGCGATGGTGATGATGGTTATGCGATTGATATGGTGGCGGTGCTAATGGTGGTGGTGGCGGTAACTGTGGTGGTGTGGTGGTGGCCGGCGGTGGAGGCCGACGGTGGTCTCCATTCTGGAACCGATGGGTGGGTTGGGTTTATTTTAAACTAGTTACACAATTGTCCCTTTATTTTGTTAAATAGTAAAATTGTTTTATTTAATGTGAAAAGACTAAAATACCCTTAATTTAATGAAAAAATTAACGGAAGTTAGCCATAATACCTAAGCTCGTTACAAATTTGGAAACACAATATCCAAATCTGTTATTAAAAAAGATTAGTACTCAAACCTGGAAACCATGGTAAACAACAGGGACTATTTTTGTAATTAACTCTAAAAAAAGAGGAGGACGTGAGATTTTTTTTTTGACGGAATGTTATCGTTTATCTCAGCCTAACTGGTTGTTTTAAATGCTCTACCACATCACACATACTACTCTTTTGGCCCCGCATCTCTAAAAAGGAAAACACCAGTTTACTTGTGTAGTAAACATTCAAACGACCGTTTAATACAACCTAAGCGACGGTTAAAGATAAAAGTCATAATAATGTATGAATCACGCAACATATGAAACATAATCCCTCTTTATCTTCATTTGTATCTTTTGCATGAGGAAACTTGATTAACAAAAAGTCCCATTAACCTACTTACTTTACCATTTTTAGGGGCTGTTTGTTTTCGGCTGACCGAGCTGACCCGGCTGACCGGCTGACTCGGTCAGCGAGTCAGCCCGTTTGATTTTGAGAAAGTGGCTAGCTGACCGGGTCTCTATTGCTGACCCAGACCTAAAAAGAAAATATGCTGACCCAGTCTCCATAACCTGATCTTTGCACCTCTAATCTTTGCACCACCCCCTCCACAACCTGACCCCAATCCCTCGCCGGAGCAGCAGATCCCCAGAACCTCCGTCATGGTCGCGACCCGCAGGCCGCCGCCCCCTCGCGACCTTGATCTTTGCACCGCCCCCTCCACAACCTGACCCCAATCCCTCGACCGGAGCAGCAGATCCCCACAACCTCCATCACGGTTGCGACCCACAGGCCGCGCGCTCCCTCGCGACCTTGATCTTTGCACCGTGGTGGTGCTGTGAGTGGTGGTGGTTGGTTTCTGGCCGGTGACGGTGGTGGTGCTGTGAGCTCCGGTGATGAGTTGGAGGAGATCGTTGAGTTGCCGAGTTTGAATGGGGTTGACTCGCCGGAATCGTTGTGTCAGGTGACGGTGGTGGACTCGGTGGAGGAGTGGTTGTCACCGCCGTGGGCGGCGGCGGAAGTTGGTGGTTTTCCGGTGGATGTTTCCGATGAGACGGTGGGTGAAGATTTGTGTTTTCAGAAGCTCATTTGGGATTGTTGATGATGATGTTATTGGCATGTATGTTTTTGTTAGAAGGTATAAAGTGTAATTTATGAAAAGATTAATTTGTGTGTGATTATTATGATTGATTTGTGTATGATTATTATGATTTTGATTTTGATTTAGTAGTTGATTAAGATTGTTAATGATTCTAGTTGATTAGAAAATATATGGTTTTTTGTCCGTCAAAGAAAATATTGTTACGTAAATACCGAATCGATTTGGTTCTAGTCAGATACTGAATCAAACAGTCAGGTTTCAGTCAGATGCATACCCAGTCAGAACTTTTTACTGGGTCAGCTTCTGACTCAGTCAAATTTTACAATCAACCAGTCCCTTACTCTTTTCATTATTTGGTACTAGTACGCTGTCAGTCAATGATGCACCAATGCTGCACCAATGCTGCCATTAACCTATATAACTTGGGAGCAAACATCAACAAAAGAGGATCAATTATAGTATTTGGGTTAAATCTTTACTCATGAATTCCAATAACAACTCAAGATCACCGAAACTACTAGACATATCTCAAAGATTTCGTCAATCGAATTCTGTTTGCCCTCTTTCAAGCGATCTCTCAAACCCTCAACCAAACCCATCTGGAAACTCCAAAAGACCCAACCGATCTGCAGTTCTTATCTGTCTATTCGAGGAAGGAGATGACATATATGTAATTCTGACCAAAAGATCATCGAAACTTTCGACATACTCTGGTAAAGATACTGGTGCACATAAGGTGTTCGATGAAATGTGTGAATGAAGTTGAATTGAGTTGTTTTGCAGGACATGTGTCTTTGCCCGGAGGTAGAACCGATGAAGGCGATACGGATGATATTCGAACCGCGTTGAGGGAGGCTGAGGAGGAAATTGGTTTGGATCCTAATCTTGTGGATGTTGTTGCTGCTCTTGAACCTTTTGTAACCAAGGTGAAACTTTGTTATAATGAATTAGATGCTGCAAAGTAGTCCCTTTTCATATTGCTTGTAGTTCATTTGCTTGTAAACTTACTATAGGGGACAAAAGATTTATGTGGTGACATGAGATGTAAATTGATTTTGCTAGTTATGCTCTAGTGTTGGAAATCAGGCGAAAAATCAAACGCACACAAACATAAACTGTTGAGGAACTTGCTCGAATGTAAGCTGTTATCGAACAATTTGAAAAGGCTGCTGAAAACATTAGGCTAAGACACCTATTCATACTAGAAAAACTTTCAAAACATGACTCCTAATCCTACTCGAATATCAACACAACTTGCCATCTTAAACTAAAGATAAACTTACTAATTTAAACGTTAAACAAATACTTATAAGCTAACTAAAACTCTTATTAATTGCTGCTGGCCGGCTGCCAGAAGTTCTTTGCGGATCTTTTAAATCTTCCAAAATTGTTCGCCCCTCTTATTCTTGCTTATCTAATCTCTTTTTTTCATATGTGAACCTAGTGTAGGATTAATTTCCTTCACTAGGTACAGTTTTAGGAGACGATTTTGTTGGTCTTAACTTTAGGGGTGATCATGAACCATTACTAATCAAACTGTCTAAACTGAAGCAAGTGGGCAGGTGCAGCAGGTTTGAAATTTATACCATGTGTATCATGGTTTGGTCTTGGCAGTTTGGCGGGTTAGCAGTCCGAGCAATGATTTTGAACTTAAAACCGCCTTGTAACAAGTTGTTTAACTTTTATTAAAAATTGTTGCATTTTGATTTCGGAATACACAGTTATGTATATGTATTATATTCATAAACCATCTTTATTTTTAATAATTTTATACACCTGGCCGAACATAACCACCAACCCACAAAGCTGCTAAAAGTGGTTGGTCCGGCGTACCCACACAACCTGATTTGTTGGTTTGTCGTTTACCGAAACTGTAGTTAGCGGTTTGGCATTGAATTTTTGTCGCCGTACCATACTATACACAACCCTAATTACCATAACCATAAGCATATCGAGTATTCCCATCCAACCCTAATTAAATTAAATTTAAAATATTGAGTTTGATAAACAGGATGCTTACCACATAGTGAGCACTTTTTTTTTTTGCTTACATTTGAAGATGACTTCCAAATTTACAAATACATATTTATCTTACTATGATAGTATGATGTGTTGTTTTGCTTAGAAGGGTTAATTATTTATAAGTTTGTGTTGTCAACATCATTACTATCCTTTTGAATCATTAAATATACATTAGATATGTTATAATAAAATCATTATTAAGATAATGCTCGCATTTTATTTAAAAAATAGTTTAGAATGTTTTCACCTGATTCTATCATAAAGCGTTTTTGACCCCATTTGACATATTCCTATTTAAGCAAGTGATTTTTTACCTGTATATTTCTGTGGTGTACACATTATCTCACATGTTAACTATTTGATTGTGATGCAGGAGAATGTTACTGTAGTTCCTGTGCTCGGTATACTATGGAATAGGCAAGCATTTAATCCAGTTCTAAATGCGGAAGAAGTAGAATCAATATTTTATGCTCCTTTTGATATGTTTCTTAAGGTTCGTTATCTTGATTTTCACTACTTCTTCCTGCTGGTGTTTTAGAGTCAAATCATTAGAGATGGCAATTATGACATATTTATTTATGAATATCAGATTATGTTTAATGTGTACAGGTCAAATGCCCAAAAAAAGGTTTCTAAAAATGTCAAGGAAATAGGTCAAATGGATCCAACGGGATGAAATTGTCCAAATTGTATACTCAAAGCTTACAACCTCTTAAGCTGCTTTATTTAAAAATTTAAGTTTTCATAATATAGCTTTATTGACCGTATCTGACTCAATAATCATCTATAAGGAGTATCTTAAGTTCTTAACAAAGAGGGAAGAGTCGCAGTGTTTAATCATCTATAAATCATCTATAAATCGTTGAAACTAACTCCAAAACGAAGCTAATGACTTCTTTGATTTATATGGCGTGGTTTACAGTTTAAGGTTTGAAAACCCAGGTCTAACTATTCAGTTCATTTTTTGAAACTTGGAACAAGCCGTGTAAACGCCACCGGCCATTTACCTTTATTATTTATTCACTCTTCATTTTCGCAATGTTCATATGCATATGTATACTTTAATTCGCGAACCGTCTTTATCATTTATCATTTTAAGAAATGTAACACAAATTTACTTCAAAAAATCCGGTTTAATTGTTCAAATAGCCTACGTCGCCATATTGAATTCTTTTGTCCAGTTTGGCCCGTACGGTCAACCCAAACGGTTTGGTTAACTGATTCTGAGATGGTAGTTTGGGTAGAATTTTCATAAAAATCAGGCGGTCAACCCAAATCCATGGACCCATTTTGACGTGTACTCACTTGACCTAGTTACCAACCTATTGACCCGCCCATTTTGCAACCTCTGCAAATTACATTCTTATGTGTAGGACTTTGTTGATTCAGGATGAAAACAGACGTCATGAGGAGAGAGAATTTCAAGGGGAAAAACACTTGCTTCATTACTTTGATTTCGAAACAAATAACACGGTGTATGTGATATGGGCCTTAACCGCCGGGATCTTGATCTCAACGGCATCACTAGTTTACCAGCGGCCACCAGAATTTGATCTGAGGATGCCTAAATTTTGGAAGAAAAACTACAGCAGATTCTAATATCTCTGGAATCAAAATGAATAAACATTCACTTGTTCATTGTAAGCTTTTCATTGTCAATGTGTATTATGTAACTATATGTTTATGTTATCATGTGCATTTTTCTAAAGGGAAAATCTAGTGCTGTTCATCGGTCCCAGGACCGAACCGGCAGGAACCGTACCAAGACCACATGAAAATGAAAAGCGTGAATGGACCTATGTTTCAAATAACTAAAAGAATATGAGGTTGACACTTGTAGATTAGTGAACTTACTAAAATCTTAGTTTGCTCACATCCTTGTATGAATGGGGAGATAGTTATTGCATGAATAATGAGTCATAATGTATTTATCTATCAAGGTTGTTCTTGAATGATAAAAGAATAACTCCCACATCTACGGAAGTTATAAATATTATTAGACATCTCTCATCACTCTAAACATGGTTTTATACAGCTACATACATACATATGCACTAGTTCTAATAGATCATTAGCTCTTTCACCTCTAAGCATGAAAGATTTAGGCGGTGTTTGATAATGGCTGACCGGGGCTGACCCTGACTGGCTGACTTGGTCAGCCCGGTCAGCCCGTTTGTTTTGCATTCAAAAGCCACTGACCCGGTCAGAGAAGGCTGACCCGGTCCTCTCCAATATAATCACTGACCGGGTCTTTTTCTTCATCGTCCTCCCGTCGGTCCCTTCTTCATCGCGCTCCCTTCTTCATCGCCCTCCCTTCATCTTCTTCATCGCCCTCCCGTCGTACATCGTCAAAAGTCACAAAAACAGCCCGGTTCTCTTCATCGCCCTCCCGTCGGTTACTGGGCTACATATCCTCGATTCGTGACGATCGGAAGAAATCCGGATGAAAGTAGAAGTCACGGTAGCTCGTTATCATCGGAGAAAGTTGCTGCTTTTGGTGGCTATTGAAATGAAGAGTTCATATGGAGTTGGATCCGATTGGAAGAATCAGACGAACCGAAGAATCTGATCGTTCGAGATTTTGAAGGATTGTGCACGTGAAGATGTTTCAAGGATTCAATTGAAGGCCTTTGCAGATTTGCAGTTTGAAGCGTGTTCTACCGGCGAGCACCTCTCCTTCCGAAACAGAGATGAAAAGTGGGTTTTATAGGTGGTTTAGATGAGTGGGTTTCGTCTCGAATGTGGCTATTCTTGTAATCTTTTTCAGTGAATCAAAGCCTTCGATTTCCAGTTCTTAACAATTGATACAAACCCAATCCTCATCTTTGACCCATTGCCTAGTCAAACCAGTTCCAACAGTTCCCGATTAGTGGGGGGAAATGGGGAAAACTGCCATATAAGTTTTAGGCTTTATATTTGTGTTTTGTTTTAGGAAAAACTTGTCTTGAATATTATTAACTGGTTTGTGTTTAGAATTTGGAGATTTGCCCTCTCGAATGTGGCTATTCTTGTAATTTTTTTCAGTGAATCAAAGCCTTCGATTTCCGGTTCTTAACAGTTTCGTACCGGATTGGTTCATATCACGCTCGAAATCGTCTCATTTTGCATTTTAGATTTTATTTTACGATGATATTAATCATAAACATTAGAAATATTTAAAGAATAGTAGTTGATTATGATTCTAGTTGATTAGAAAATATACGAGTTTTTTTCCGTCAAAGGAAATATTGTTACGTAAATATTGAATCGATTTGGTTATAGTCAGATACTGAATCAAACAGTCAAATTTCAGTCAGATGCATACCCAGTCAGAACTTCTAACTGGGTCAGCTTCTGACTCAGTCAGATCTTACTGAGTCAGTGTTATCAAACAACCCATTAGTCTTCTTGCCACCTAAATAGACTGCATACATCAAAATGACTCAAAGTCAGTCAATTCCAAGATTCCATTTAAATTTGGGTTATTGGATTTTAATAATCCCAATTTTCTTTTATTGGTCGGGATTATTCTCAACTCAAAAAATGTTTAAAGACACTCCTAACTTTGAACTTATTTTCCTCCAATAATCTCTTACTAACTATGAGTTAACCATCGTGGTTTTTTTTATGAAATGAGGCCAACTTTGAGTCATTTTTAAACTCCAGCACCGTCTAGTATCAGTTAGGTCTGTTTTTCATTGTCTCACCTCCATCATCACCTAAAATCTACCTCCAACGAGTTCAGTGGTTCAAATCAGGAGGTAGAGATTGACAGATTTTTTGGTGCGGAAGTTTCAAATTGACGGTCCTGATGATAGATTTCAACTTTCTGTTTAGTGTTTTAGCCACAAAAAAAGTCCACGTCATCAAAAAACTAACGGGGTTAACTCTCAGTTAGTAATGGATCGTTGGAGGAAAATAAACTTAAAGTTGAGAGTATCTGTAAACATTTACTGAGTTAGGATTTATCCCGGCCAATAAATAAAACTTGGGATTATTAAAATCCAATAACCTTTTAAATTTTGGTATTTTATTTGTTGGTTTATGTGACCAAATTGATGTTGCCATAGTTTAAGCCACATTAGTTTAATACCGTCATGCTAACCAACAAATTCTAACCAGCAAACATAAACAATATATGCAATTAAATTAGATATGTCAGTCACTATTCATCACACTTTGTAAAATGTCCGTCATTATTCATCAAGCTTTGTAAATCATATAGAGTTAACAAAAAGTTGCATAAAAATCCACAAGAGATGAGGGGCATTGACGATCTACCTGATTAGAAACATCAACTTAAGATCATTAACTTTAGTATTTGGAATGAATCTTGTTCACGAGTTTCGTGTGCAGGAGAAGTGTATTTGCTGGGACATACACTGGATGGCAGCAATGCAGACGACATTCGAACGAGTTGAGGGAGGTTGAGGAGATCGGTTTGGATCCTACCCTTGCAGATGTTGTTACTGTCCTTGAATCGTTTGTAATAATTTTGAACATAAACTAACCTAACTGCATACTGAATTAACAAAAAACCTTTTATTAAACCAATCTACATTTGTCAAATGTATCATATTATACTGTAAATCGCATGTAAACCAGCATACATGTAACACAAATACAGGTAAACTTTACATCATTCAGCTAAAAACTTCGTAGAACTTCTCGATAACAAGTGAACCCGAATCAATTGACTCCAACGGATCCTTCCTCAATCTGTGTCTCAAACAATTTGGAATCACAACAGCAATATCTTCAGCTGTCACTTGATCTCTCCCCTTCAATGCAGCCAATGCTTTTGCAGCCCGATTCGTGACAATATCACCTCTTAACCCATCCACATTCAGTTCAGCGCAAACCTTAGAGATCTTAACGCGCAGATCATGGTCAATTTGCACAGCAGAAAGCCGACTCCTGGCTGATGATATCTGTTCCTGAAGTTTTTCCTGATCTGCTTTATAAGTCTCACGAAACTCCTTCGGGTTTCTGTCAAAACGGGCCCTTTCCTCCACTATTTTGACCCTTAATTCAGCGTCGCGTACAGTGCCCACTTGAGCATGCATACCAAATCTATCAAGCAGCTGCGGTCTAAGCTCACCTTCTTCCGGGTTTCCTGACCCGATCAGAATGAAACGGGCTGGGTGTGATATTGAAATACCTTCTCTTTCTACAGTATTCCACCCTGATGCTGCAGAGTCAAGAAGTACATCAACTAAATGATCATCCAACAGATTAACTTCATCAACATACAAAATCCCCCTATTGGCTTTAGCTAGCAGCCCGGGCTCAAACGCCTTGACCCCCTCGGTGAGTGCTTTTTCAATGTCGATTGTTCCACACACGCGGTCTTCTGTGGCGCCTAAGGGAAGGTCAACCATGTTGATCTTGGTTTTGATGGTTGGAAGTTGTTCTCCTTTCATTAGCTTCTCTCTTACTTCCATCCCCATTGACTCTGGATCTTCGGGGTCTGAGTTGAACGGGTCGGCTGCAACGA
>BJCN01326246.1:0-11985 GCA_018326445.1 Flaveria brownii
TTATTGATGATTAACGAGCGACTAATAGTTCATTTTCTTGCTTTTGTAATTATATAAGCATTTCAAAGAATCACGGGTAATCTTCAAGTTTTTGTTCGTTATTGATTTTCATTATTTGTTGGTGTGAGTAGTTTATAAAGTATTTACGTGAATTTTTTTGGTGTTTATTGATGATTTCCCGACCTTCTAAATGATTTGTGACTTAGACTTTTTACTTTAGTAAATGTTATTGGAGGTTGTTGTCATTAAAAGTTTTGACGATTGGTCGAATGAACACACACCAAGAGCGATTGGTTTCACCGACTTACCTAACGATCCGATATTTTTTAATTTTCGTTTTTCATTTAAATTTTTATTTTTTATAAATTTTTTAATATATTAGACGTGAGAAAAATGATAAAAATAGCTTAATGTGAGGGGGTATATAACTGAGTTAATTGTACATTTAGATGATAGTTAGTATAAAGGATAATATGTGTGTAAAATCTTTTAATAAAAGGACATAGTATGTAATTATTAAAACTAAAGGACAAACCATGCAATTTTATATATTAATAAAGGACAATTTGTAATTTACTCAAAAGTAATCATGACCAACCTTTTATATATACAAACACATTAAAATAAAAAGGAAACAGTGACATCCATGTATTGAATACAATAAGCAAAGGAGAGTAGATCACCGGTCACCACATTGACAACTTTGATTATTCGAAGATAATGGAAACCATCACAAGAGAATTAACTCTGGTCAATATTCTTTCAGAATGCGTTCTAAAATCTTGTTTTTTGTGTGTGAATGTACCATGGTGCACATAGTTTCAGAGATGATAATGAAAAACCGCTTCCACCTCTATTTCCACCTCATGAAGAGTAAGTTGTTTTTCAATACAATTTGTTAATATCATTCTTTTTTAATCTAAAAAGATTGCAACATTGTTCTTTGTTGTTTCAAAAACCAAAATTATCTCAAAATCAAGGTTGCTAAGTAACAATCGAGAGAATATGGAAATCAAGGTTCATTTTATATATTATTTATTATGGAGCATTAAGCTCTGGTGGTTTCTTATACAAATTTTCTATTCTATCGATTGCTGCTTAGCAATCTTGATTTTGAGAAGATTTTGGTTTTCGAAACACAAAAGAATGTTGCAATCTTTTAGGTTCAAAAGGAGTGGTATTAACAAATTGTACTGAAAAGAAACTTAATCTTCATGAGATGAAAAGCAGAGGCAATTCTTTGTTATCATCTTTGAAAACAAGTCATTCTCTATGGTACCTTTACATAAAAAACAAGATTTCATACCATATTCAACACACTGAAAGGAAATTGGTTAGAGTTCATACTCTTGTGATGGTGATTCCATGATACTCGACGAATCAAAATTGTTAATGTGGTGACCAGCGGTCTACTATCCTTTGCTTACTGTTTTCAGTATTTGGATGTCATTGTGTCTTGTTTATTTTAATGAGTGTCTATATAAATGGTTTAGTTCAGTTTATAATAAACTTGTGGGTCATGATTATTTTTAAAATTCATTATGGCGACTTGCACACAAGCACATTGATTTAGGACATTGCATCTATGCTCCTTTCCATCTTGTATTAATTTCATTGAAAACTTACACTTGTATCTTGTCTCTACAAATGAAAGCTCCTTATTAGTGATGTAAGTTTTTAAAAATTGTATGTATAAACAGGCTGAAACTTGACGCTCTTATACCACGTTGATACATAAACAGGCTGAAATGCACAAATTAGACGTAATCAGTTGTGAATGTTGAATATGATGAAACTGGAGTATGAAATTACTGAAAATGAAATGAAAATTTAAAAGATAAGCAAGCAAACTACCGTGGTTAACTAAGGAATAAAGATGAGGACTGCTCTCAACCCACTGAGTATTAGAAAAAGTTTAGGGCAAACCATAGAAAATTGTCTTTGCATCAAATCTGTTATTACAATGCATTAACCTCGATAGATAGAGTAAGTACAAGACAACTTGTAGATTAAATTGTACTAAGCAAAATATGAATTGCAAGGACATGCTTTTTTTAGCACACTCTAAATTGGCAACTAATCGGAAAGATCAAGGAACACCCATAAGGGCTTTTTGAATGCTCCGTAAATCCTTCTAAATGCTCAATAGTGAAGAGAGAAGTAATATCTAAACTTGTATGGTTAAGTTTTCAGGTAGGTTTGACCCAAAACATTTACTTACACTTTAGGCTGCATTATAGTTACACTTTAGGCTACATTTTGAGTTTTGACCCATTTGTACCTTTTCTTTATAGTTAAACTTTTATGATTTCCCATTTGAGATTATAACATGACTGAAATCGACCTTCTTATACGTAGATGGGTCAAAACGACCACCCATACCTCTTGCTCAATATTAAAACTACTTCAGCTTTTTTGTTGAAGAACTCATTTCCTTTGCTTTTATTTGACATGGGATTTTTCTAGATGGAGAGGATCCTGCATCTGTGAAGAAATCCGTTAGAAACTTCCAGAACTACGGTATAAGAAATAGAGAAACGTTAGGTGAATTGTTCGTGTCATTTTTAATAAAGGTAACATCATTAAAAGTCGTCATTGGCAACGAATGTCATTTTTAACATTTACATGTTTGGAGTTTTTAGTTTGTTACTATGAATTATTGTTGCAGTTAGCATCAGTTGAAAGGCTTTGGCCCAAAGGTCTGTGTGCCAGTCCTTATCTTGGACATTGGACTTCTAAAACATGGGAAACTAAAATAGCCAGCATAAGTGTAAGTATCTGACCTCATTGCCATTCTTATTTTTCATTTTTAAGCATGGGTTATGCCAACCTAGTGGAGAAAGTACAAACTCTAACCACCGTATCATGTACGGGTGGCACTTTTTATAAATTTACTTAATTAATTGGTCGATTTAGGTTATATTTTATGTATATTGGGTCACATTTAAAAGATAGCTAAATTACAAAAGCATGTCAAAAGTCGGACATAGGCAAGGCTTAGTTTTAATTCATACAACGCATTCAAATATCTTATTTTTATTGTAATATAAGTTTATATTTAGCGCAAATTATTTGTAGAAGTGGAGAGGTGGACAAAAAGTGTTTAGGTCACCTCATGGGCACCACTAAGTATTTAGTTAACCTGCCAGGCTTGTCCATTTTCCATCTCTAGTATCATATGTCATTTTGAACCATATTTCTTGTACCAAACTCTTTAGGTTGAGGATTTTACGGACCGGACCCAAAATGTGGCTAGGGCGGTTGGAAAGTCAGAAGTGGAAGAAATCTATAAGTGCATCCATCATACCATTCAAAGTCTCAGTCTTTTTATGAATCTTAAAATTGAAGGACTGAAGTTAAAGGAATCCTTGTTTGGCATTGATAGAATGCTTCATCCCAGTGTTGAGCCGAAATTGAGTGTATGGCAAGAAAATTATGAGAAAAATCGTTATATTGTGACAAGAAACCCCATATTGACCACGGGTAATGCAATGATGGATCTGAGAGCTGCTCCTAGTTGGTCAACAGGGCAACCACCAACAGGTCACTGGGGTGCATCAGTACCACAACATCAAGCTGTGACTACAGGTCAATTGAATCTGTGGGCCCAGCAGCCCTTCAACCGTCAGCCAGCCAAAAGAACGAGGGTTGCAGAGGCTGGGCCAACAACCCAAGGTTGGGGACCAGTACCACTACAGCGTGGAGCTGTGACTACAAGCCCATCGAATCTGTGGGGTGGGCAGTCTTTTGATCATCAACCAAATAAAAGAATGAGGCTTGCAGACGTTGTGCCTGCAACCCAAAGCCGGGGACTTGCTTGGGGAGAACCCAGGTGGACACAAGGCTGGGGTGATGCCCCTACTGGCAGTGGGGGTGGGGCCCATGGAGCTGCTTCCAGGGGTGACCACATTCAAAGGTCACAAGAGATGCAGCCTGCAAGGGATGCTTGGGGAAGAAGGCCTCAACAACCTACTTATGGTAATTATTATGCAACTGAATAAATGACTTTTCCAACTGCCTAAACCTAGTTTGGGTTGTCTAGTGCTTTTAGGGCAGGGCAAATTTGCATAAAATTACAATCTTCTTTTGTTCGATCCCCGTTTTAAGCATTTTGAAAAACGAAAGCAGAGTTCTATTGATTTGTAATTTCTTTTAATTATTTTGAACACAACCATGACCATGTTGTGACCGATGGTCTGATGCGATTTAGCAACTAATGCACTAGTACCCCTCTTTTCTGCAAGTCACTAGGGTCGTCTCTTGGTTAATGGTGGCAAAATGGGTATAACAGGTCAAAGAGGCTTTGGGTTGACCCAAAAACATCTTTTTTTTCATTATCCAAAATCTGTAAATATTATATATATTTACAGAACTTGTATATTTACAATAGTAATCTAAAGTTTTTGAACAACATGATTTATGAAGATCTATGCTTTAAAACTACCACTTGTATTGGTTTTGCGCTAGCTTTTATTAATTTAACCATTTTGAGATAAAATTTAACCCAAATCAACCTATTTATAAATTCCAAGTATGTTGAATATTCTACCTGTAAGTGATGACAGTTGAGCCACTTTAGCATCCACAAACTCATTGTGGTAATGCCATGTTTTTTTTTCTTTCTACAGGGAGTTCCTCCGACGCATATGGTCGTTGATATCAGTTTTCAAATGAAAACATGTGCCAAAACGACTAACCAGACTGCACCTGTTTGTGTCTTATGGAGTCAGGTTGGTTTGTTTTAGCTCGTGTTTATGGTAGCATGTTAGTGATAGCTGTTTATAAGTAGGATTTAAGTTAATAGCGGGCGGAAATGCTCTTTTATTAAACATGAACTCAAGCTCACCATTTGGATTCAAACTGATCGCAGAGGACACCATGTGTATCCAAGCACAGTAGTATTTTGATGTCCTATTTACTATACCTGGTTTAATCTAAATTGTGTTTTATCCATTTGGGATTGTTGAAGTGCTATAATCTAGTTTAATTTAAATTGCATAATTGAGTATATTTTAATCATGCAACTATTATTTTGTATAGTATACGTTAGCAATAACATTCAGATCAGAATGCAAAGTGCAGCAGCAAAGCTACTGTGTCGGCCCGCTTCTTATTATTTGAAAAGAGAAAACAGAACAGAATTTTCTAAATACTAAACACTGGAATACTCTAACTTATTTAAAGGCTAAACACAACCTAATTACAGCCAAAACACAGCTGTAGTAAATACCAAAAGAAAAACTCTTTCTAAAATGAAAAACACGTTATTCCAAAAATAGGAAATTTTCCAGCCATAATTGATATCATCCGGAATTAAATAATAATCACCCCCTTAATTCCGGTCTTCACTTCGGCACGCCTTTTACTTTATGACCGTCATATCCACGAGCTTTCTCATTTCTTCAAATTTGATTCTTGGCAGCGCCTTGGTAAGTATATCTGCCTTTTGCTGGTTTTCGTTGACATGCTCGACCTTGATTTGACCCCTTCCAACACACTCTCTAATGAAGTGGTAGCGTGTGTTGATATGCTTGCTTCTCCCGTGAAAAACTGGATTTTTCATAAGGGCAATGGCCGACACGTTATCCACAAAAATAGTCACCTTTTCTTCTTTCTGACCGGTTAATTCAGCTATGAGGCTTCTCATCCACAGGGCTTGACATGCTGCTGATGTGGCTGCCATAAATTCAGCCTCACACGAACTCAAGGCTACCGTACCTTGTTTTTGTGAGTTTCATGCCACTGGTCCATCATCAAAATAAAACACCAGGCATGTTGTTCCTCTCCCATCGTCAACACCCACAGCGTGGCTGCTATCGCTGAAGCCATGTAGAGTTTTACTTCCATTCCTTCTATAGCATATGCCTAGTTCAGTAGTTCCTTTTACGTAACGAAGGATCTGTTTAACAGCCTGGAGATGAACTGATTTTGGTGACTGCATAAACCTGCTAGCATATACAACTGAGTAAGATAAGTCTGGTCGAGTGTGAGTTAGGTACCTTAGACACCCAATTGCTTGTCGGTACTGCGTTGCATCAATTGGGTCTCCCTCTTCATGTATGGACAGCTTCAAACCAGGTTCCATTGGGAGTTTAGTTGGGTTACAATCCCACAAACCAGCCTGTTGGAGTATTTTTCTTAACGTAGCCTGCTTGCTTTAGTGAGATTCCTTCACTGTTTTGAATAACCTCGATGCCGAGGTAGTAAGATAGGAGACCGAGATCACTCATTTCGAACATGGCTTCCATCTGTTTCTTAAACTCAGCTATGCCTTCATTGTTTCCTCCGGTGACGATTTAGTCGTTAACATACACCCCCACAATCAACGAATCTTTGTTCCTTGTGTATACAGCTTGCTCTTGCTTGCAACTTTGGAGCCCAAACTGTTTTAGAACACCATCAAGTCGCGTGTTCCAAGCTCTTGGAGCCTGTCGAAGGCCATAGAGCGCCTTTGACAGTTTATATACTTTATGCTCACTTCCCTTTTTTATAAACCCCTCCGGCTGGGAAACGTACACTTCTTCTTTAAGTTCCTAGTGAAGGAAAGCCGACTTCACATCTAGATGATGAACTTGCCACCCTTGTTGAGCTGCTATTGCCAAGATCAACCGAACAGTCTCAAGCCTTGCTACTGGGGCAAAAGCTTCATCAAAGTCCACCCCCGGTTGTTGTACATAGCCCTTTGCTACAAGCCTTGCCTTATACTTTATGATCTTCCCACTAGCATCCTTTTTTACTTTATACAACCACTTCAGTCTTATCGACCGATGACCAGGTGGAAGGTCTGTTAACTTCCAGGTATTGTTCCTTTCAATCGATGCCATTTCAGTGGCCATTGCTTCCTTCCATTCTTGTTTTATTGCTGCTTCCTTGTATGTATTTGGTTCATCTTCCACGAGAAGGTCATTTTAGTTGACAGTTTTGTGAGAGGCTTTACTGTAAATTTCACCCAATGGTTTCAGCCCTTTAACTGGCGAGTCATCAAAACACTTCCTGTTTAGCAATAGATGGGTCCGATGGACCGGTGATATCAGTCGGTAATTGTGGCAGAATTGGTCCTTGACTCGCAACACCTTCACTTGGGCTTCCAGAATCAAAAGAAAGATTCTCTGAGTGTGCATGATTGCTCACCAATGATGGGCTTTCTGGTCCAGTCCCAACTGGGCTGTTAGGCACATTTGCCGAGCTTAGTGGGCTGGAAGAAATCCCTGGGCTGGCAGCTTCCTGCTGGCTTTCTACAGGTTGTCTACTCAGGTCATTGAACCCATTTACAGGGCCCAATTCAACTGAAAAATCAGCCCATTCAGGGCTGTCATCACTAACTTCTGCTAGATAGTTTTTCCAGTCCCATTTTCGTCCTTCTTCAAACTTGACATCACGGCTTATAACAAGCTTTCTTCTATCCACATCGTACATTCGATATGCTTTTGATCTGGGTCAACTCCCAGGTGCACCATTGGAATGCTTTTGATTTCTAGTTTCTTTAACTGATTAGGATGGACTTTGACATGGCCAACACACCCGAATATCCTTAGGTGGTCAACTCTTGGTTTCCGTCCTGTTAAAGCTTCATAAGGCGTCTGGTCCTTCAAAGCTTTTGTGGGCAGTCTGTTTAGAACATAGATTGAATGTCGAACCGCCTAAGCCCAGAAAATTTGGGGAACCTGCATAGCATTCAAAAGACTTCTGGTTGTGCTAATAACAGTTTGATTTCTCCACTCCACAACTCCGTTTTGTTGTGGAGTGTATGGAGCGGTCAATTCTCTAACCATTCCCTCTTGTTCACAAAATCCACCCCCCCAATCAGTTCTAAGGACTTTAATTTTTGTCCGTAGTTCATTTTCAGCAGTGGCCTTAAACTTCTTGAACTGGTCAAAAGTTTCATCTTTCGATTTGAGCATATAAGCTCACATGTGTTTGCTGCAATCATCAAAAAACAAAACAAACATACCCAATATGTCCCACTGGAAGTAGGGTCTGGGAGGGGTAGGTGGTGGCCAGTCTTTCCTCTATCTTGGGAGACAGAGAAACTGCTTCCAAAGAGACCCCTGGCTCGACGTCGATAACAACCAAATTGTAGTGTATATATCACATAAGCATACATCACATAAGAATTTTTTTTATTTTTTTTATGCATATGTATATTCATAACCAAAATAATCAGATTATATTGCATACATCACACATCACATAAGCACTAGCATACGCATAACAATCAGAATATAATGTATACCTCACATAAGCAATTAAGCATACGTCACAAAAGCAAACACATTAGCATTGAAACAGGTTTGAGACAGATAAATTTTACTACGATATTAGGCAATGATTATGGCCGATGAATTTTACTAAGGTATTAACAATACTAATATGGAAGTTAGCACTAAGGCTTCACCTACATTGGACAAATAACGTTACCTTACACATCACGTGAGGGCTAGCGCATCAAGGCCCACTAGTAGTCCCTAACTTTAATTCTACGCCTCCACGCAATCATCAACGATTAATAAAGCATACTTGTTTCCAGCTTGGTAGTAGGTGTGATGGGCCCACACAGGTCTGCATAGATCTGCTCCAAGGGTCGTGATGCTCTAAAAGTTGTGTGATCCGGAAACGAGTGTCTAGAATGCTTCCCGACAAGACAAGCTTCACACAATTGTGTAGGATGGCTTATATGTGGAATACCTTCAGCCATCTATTTTGTTGACATCTGCTCAAGGGTATTAAAGTTGGCATGACCCAGACGTGCATGCCATTCCACGCCATTTCATCGGTTTTTGCATATAAACATATTGGTGAGCCAATCCTCAAATTAATCTTGTACAACCGATTGTGCGGCCTCTTTACCTTCAATAGTAATCTGCCATCCGGTTCATACATCCACAAATACTCACCCTTCATTAGAACTTCACAGCCAGCTTAGGTAGTTTTGCCCTAGGCTGAGTATGTTGCTCTTGAGGAATGGCATATAGTACACATCTGTTAGGAGGCGTTGCTCACCGTTTTTACAATCCAACAAGATTGACCCTCTTCCTTCGATTTCTACACATGACCCATTGCCGAATCATACTTTGCCGCCTACATTTGAATCGAGTTTAGAAAATAAACTCCGATTCCCAGTCATGTGGTTGGATGCTCCATTATCCAAGTACCACATAAACTCTTCATCAGGAGTGGATGTAAATGCAGCCGGTATAACCTTCTCTTCATTCAGATAGACCAGCTCCCTTTGGTCTTGAAAACCTACTGTCATCAACAAAGTAAGCTCATCCTCTTGTGGTTGAGTTAAGTTGTTTCGTTCATCTCCTTTTCTGGTTGGTTGGGCAATCTGATGCAAAATGTCCCATGGCATCACATCTGAAACATTTAATATTGGAGCGGTCCTTCCTTTGATTTGCACTCCATTGATTTCATTCGAAGTTCCTTGACCAGAAACCCTTCCACGCCCATTTGAACGACCTCGACCTCGTCCTTGGCCTCGATTGTCATAGCCATTCCCAATGCCACGACCGGTTCCTTTCTGGTTCTTCTTTCTGAATTGCCCTTCTTCACATGAAAACAGCAGCTGATTTCCTTAGCCTGATTTGATCCTTTCTTCGAATGCTCTAAGTCTGCCGATTGCTTCTTGAAAAGACATGGCCTTTAAATCTGCAAACTGTTCAATAGAAGCAACTATAGGTAAGAAACGATCAGGAAGAGAACCAAGAAACTTCCTGACCAGCTTTATATCTTCAAGTGTGGCTCCTAGGCTGTTTGCTTTCGAGACTATGCTACTGATGCGTCCTGCAAAGTCTTCGATCGCCTCTCCATCTTTCATTTTTAATGCTTCGAATTCAGTCATTAAGGATCCAAGCCGGGCCTCTATAACCCTATCGACCCCTACATAACGAGCCTTCAAAGCATCCCAGGTCTTTTTCGCTGTTTCGAACTGGGAAACTTGGAGGACAAGCTCTACGGGTATTGCCTGGTACAGGTAGGCTATGGCTATATTGTTCTTCTTCGGGTCAACATTCACACCTGCCTCGATTGCTTCCCAAACACCGTGAACATTAAAAATTGCCTTGATTTTGACAGCCCAAATTGTGTAGTTTGTGGCTGTCAAAACAGGGCATTGCAGTGACAGATTGGTAGTCTCTTTCACCCGTACAATCTGGTTTGCTGCTGGAGTCTCTGCCATCTTTTCTTGCTTCTTCTCTAATTGATTTCACAGTCCTTCGGCTCTTGATCACACCCTTCTGACCAATGTTTGAGCGCTGGTTGTCACTTTGAATCAGTCTCTGATATCAATTGTTAGCAATAACAATCAGATCAGAATGCAAAGTGCAACAGCAAAGCTACTATGTCGGCCCGCTTCTTATTATTCTTTGAAAAGAGAAAATGAAAACAGAACAGAATTTTCTGAATCTGGAATACTCTAACTTATTTAAAGGCTAAACACAACCTAATTACAGCCAAAACACAGCTGTAGTAAATACCAAAAAAAAACTTTCTAAAATGAAAAACGCGTTATTCCAAAAATAGAAAATCTTCCGGCCATAATTGATATCATCCGGAATTAAATAATAGTATATTATAGGATTGGGTTCAAATAAGTATCGCTAAAAGAAACTTCAACAACCATTCGAAATTTATTTGATTCGCTAGTGATTGCATATAGTGAGTGCAAAGTGGTTTCTAATAATGTATTCATTCATGTATACTTGTATTTATTGTTGAATAAGACGTGGTTCTACATTAATTATAAAATACTAAAGCATTCAAATAATACCATGTATTCATTAGTGAAATTATGGAAGTGTACTAGCTAGGCTTAGCAAAGAAAAGCAATCGTTTGGAATAACTTATGTTCATGGTTAGATGGTATGTACTTATGCTTACAAGTATTTTGTATGGCTTTTGGATGATCGATGCATGGTATGATCATACCATCAACCGTATAGTCTTTCTTGACAGTTTCTCGGACATACATGGGTCAAGCCCTTGGCAGTGGATACATGTGTCAAATCTAGTCTTAATTTTGAAAATGTCTATTTTCGATCGTAGTAGTCTTGCTCTCTAGATTTTAAGCATAAGTGGCAAGTGGTCTTGATACGAACCTAGACCCACCTTTGACCCAATTATCAAGTCAAAGGCAGTACCAACAGTTCCAGAAATTAGTGGGTGATTTAGGCTTTATATTGTGTTTTTGTTTAGGGAGAAACTGTCTTTTATATTGTTATCCAGTTTGCATTAAGAATTAAGAGACTAACCAACTCTCGAATCGTACCGACTATTTTCTTTGTTCTTGTTTTATCAGATCAGAGGTTTAAGTTCTTATCAGGTCTTCTTATGTTCAAGATTCCCATGTTGTTTGATTGTTACAAGTGTTAGTTTCCTTTTGCTAAACAAAGCAGTGAATAATACAATATTAGTTTGTGTCTAGTTTTGTATTCAAATCATCTTTCGTTGAACCTCTTCTCATTTTATTCAAAAATGGTACATGCTGGTCCTCGACTTCTTTTAATTTTTTTAAACTTCTGCAATATTCCCAAGTTTTATTCCATTTTCATCAACTTTATATTTTACTTAGAATTTAGTAAAATCATCACAATAAAATCATACATACTTATGAAACCTCGTTATTTGTTTCATTTCCCCGACCAATTTTGACTCCATCCATCTAAACTAACGCATACTTTTTTCCCTTTTTCACAAAATTCTTAAATGCATCGTTGCATTTTATATACCACATTTAAAGTATTTGAAACTTCACATTGCTCTGCATTTATATTTCCCTCTATATTTATACTTGTATTATCTTTTACTTCACGACAATTAACCAGTCATGACAAAAATATGCAACTTACGTAAAAATAATTGAGTTTAATTGTTTCTAGACTTGAGACATCTTGATTGTTAGGAGGTCCTTATATAGGACAATACAAGCCACAATACAAGCCATAAAACATGGAGACATAAGCATAAAGTAAGGATCCACTAAGCATA
>BJCN01326249.1:0-13126 GCA_018326445.1 Flaveria brownii
TAAGCTTGCTATTGGGTATGACCCGACTTGGATCATGACGTACTAACCACATCAATGTTCTATGTGTTTTGGGCATAAAGAATCCAATAATAAATAATATATATATATAATACGTGTGTGTGTATATATATATATATATATAATATGTATCCAAATGAAAATAGAACTTTAAATAAAAGTTTTACAAATACAATAAATTAAAAAACATAAATACAATTTAAGTTTTGCAACTTTAAATAAAGGTCAAACACAACAATTTAAGTTTTACAATTCCAAGAAACATAAATACAGATACAATGCTTGAAGCGGCAATTTGAGTTTTACAATTCCAACTTCGAAGAAACATAAATACATATACAATGCTTGAACGGCTGAATTGAGGGACCAAGTATGAACAACTTGAAGTTGAGGGCTTGAATCGAGGGAGCAGAGTTTGAAGCAGATCTGATAGCTTGAAGATCAAACAGGTTGAAATCAAGGGACCAGATCTGAATCGGATTGAGCAACTTCAAGATCGAAAACTTGAAATCGAGGGAGTAAAATATGAATCGAAATAGCTTGAAGATCGAAAAGCTTGAAATCGAGGGACCCGAGCCTGAATCGGATCTAACAACTTGAAGATAAAAGAGTGGAAAAGCTTGAAGATGGAAGAGCTTGAAGATGGAAGAGCTTGAAGATGGAAGAGCTTCAAAACTAAAAAAACTTCACAACGATCCGACCGGTGATTCGCCAAAACCCGGTTCAACCAGAAACTCGGTACCGACCGGCCGGTTCTCACACACTAAAACAAGTTGATGCTGACCGGATCGCCATACCCACCGAATCCCGGTCCGGCCGGTTGAACCGGCCGGTCCGATCCGACCTTCACAACACTGATTAAAACACAAACATAATGAACGGTTATTTAATAATAATTTATAGGTAGTTGAATTATAAAGTAGCATTAACAACTGAGTTAATGAAAGTAATAAGGACATTTTTGCTAAATTAAAAAAGTAGTATTATCTATTAAAAGTAATAAGGATAATTTTGATAAACTATATGTTTTAAAATAAGTCGGGTTAAATATAATTTTTTTAGGTTTGTTTAGAAATATGTTATGAGTTGGTCTACATTTAAACGTGAATTTTGTTTGAACATGAGTCAGGTCAAATATAATATGTTTTCATTTGACATTATAAATTCAAGTTAATTTACGTTTCGACAGAAAATTTATTTTGAAATGAGTCAGGGCGATTGTCGTCTACACTTTATCATGCCACATACGGCCACTGCACATACTTACTTTTATATACTTTTTGAGTTGGTCTATATTACGTTTTGAAGTTACGTAAAATATAATACGTTTTCGTTCAACGGTATAAATTTGAGTTACTTTACTTTTCGATGTAAATTTAGCTCGGAAACGAGTCGGGTAGATTGTAGTTTATAACTTATCATACCGTGAATTGCACCGCTGCAACACGCGACGGGTTAAAAAACTAGTTTTGATTAATTTAGGATCTCCATGTAAAATGATCTTTATATAGTGGGATAATAATTTTTGTTGCAGCTACTTTGAAGCTGATTATCTTGATTATTCAAACTTCTTTCTTTGAGCCGTATATAATTAGAATAAGTTATCTTTTTCTCAGTGGCGGAGCTTGAACACTCCCGCAAGAGGAGCAGGGGCGAAATTAATTTTTTTACGGGCGGCGAACTCGAGTTTTATATAAAAATTTACACTATCGAGCCCAAAATTTACACTATTGAGCTGAATTTTAACACTACCGATGTAAAAAATAGAGGGGCGGCGGCCCCCCCGGTCCCAACTATGCTCCGCCAATGCTTTCTCTAATTCTGTCGGTTCTAAAAACAAATTATTTGATGTTTGAAAACACAATAATCATATAAAAGTTTCAAAACACAATGCCAAACACCAGCAACTATTGGGTTAATCTTGATCTGGTCAAGTTACGGGTTTAGTATTTGAGTCATGTTTTGTTTAAAGTATACATCAAGTTTTCATTTTAAAATAGTCTTGATAGTGGATTAGTGGGTGTTAAGTAGTGGGTCTATTAAGTAGGAGCAATAACCTATGTTTGCATGTTTTCTTTTAGTCTATATCTATGTATGTATTGCAAGTAATGAAAAGAAAATAGTTTGTGAGTGTGTAATCTTGGGCCTGAAACCAACAATTGGTATCAAAGCGCAAAATTAGAAGAGAGCCGGTTCCGGTAAGAGGAGCAGCCCTTCGCTGCAGGGCTGAAGAACGAGAGATGAGCAGAAAGAAAGATGATAAAAGCCGTGAGAATGTGAAGGTGTCGATTGGAACGGTAGAGAAGATATTGATCAGAAAGCAAGCAATCACACAAGAAGGTAAGTGAAGTAGGAGCGCGCAGACCTGAGCATTGTGGCTATTTTGATCTCAAAGACAAGCACGCAAGCAACCTGTTAGAATTAATTGAAGGTAGTAAGCAACCAATCATGTGAAAAGGTCAAAACCGCCGTCGAAAAAAGAAAGCAAGTAGGCAAGCATCTTAAGTGATTTGAACAAGTAAGCACATAAGCAAGTTGTTAAATTAATTATGAGCCCGATGTAGAAGAAAACAAGTGTGTAAGCGTGAAACTACAAGTGCGGTTCATATAGAAAGAGCAAGATCCGAGCCATGTGTGATTCGAGTAGCAAGAGCAAGAGCAAGAGAAAAAAACGAGCAAGAAAGTAAGCAAGTTATCAAGCAAGACGATTCGAAGTAAGCAAGCAAGAAAGATTCGAATTAAGCAAGAAAGTAGCAAGATTAGCAAGAAAATTGGTATCGGGTACAGAAAGAAAGAGCTAAAACTCAGGTACCAAGATCACAAAGAAGAAAGATGAATTCAAGAGTATGTATTATTGATTTTTGATGATACAAAACAATGTAATACAGACCTTTATACACGACTTTCAATTAATGCAACTAACTAATAACAAACAAAGCTAAACATATAAAACAGACCCTCTACATATTTGGAATTACAAAGCAACCCTCTAACATTACTCCCCTCTAATTCCAAATATCTCCTTACAAATCTACAACACCCAACATAAACCGCATTTCTGCAAACTTGACTCTAGGCAAAGCCTTTGTCAAGACATCAACTCTCTGCATATCTGTACTTACAAAATCAACTAGAATTTGATTCTTTTCAATACATTCCTTTATGAAGTGATACCTAGTGTTGATATGTTTATTCCTCCCATGAAAAACTGGATTTTTCATCAAAGCAATTGCTGATTTACTATCCAAAAACAACACAACTATCTCCTGCTTCAATCCTATAAATTCTTCCAACAAACCTTGCAACCAAATGGCTTGATAAGTTGCAGAAGTTGCAGCCATAAACTCTACTTCATAAGTAGACAAAGCAACAATTTGTTGTGTCTGTGAATTCCATAAAACCAACGACCCATTGTAATAAAATATATTCCCACTTAATATGCCCTTTCTATCATCACTATCTGTCGGGTGATTGTTGTCACTGTAACATATAAGACCACCACTTCCATTCTTATTGTATTTTACACCATAATGAAAGTGACTTTAACATACCTGACTAGATGCTTTATAACCTTTAAATGTGCCTCCCTGGGCTCTTGCATGAACCTGCTTACATAACCCACAACATAACTCAGATCAGGTCTAGTCTGAGTTAGATACCTCAGAGAACCAACTATCCTCCTATACAAAGTTGAGTCAACCAACTCTCCTCCTTTTGTTTTATACAACTTCAATCCGGGCTCCATTGGTGTTTTAGTGTCATTATAACCTTCAAGCCCAGCATAACCTTTGAAGCATAAGCCGATTGCTTAATGTAAATCCCATCCTTCTTTTATGCTACTTCAATACGCAGGTAATAACATAATAGACCTAGATCTATCATTCAAACTTATTCTTCATTGGTCCTTAAACAATTAACTTCTGTTTGACTACTTTCTGCCACAAGCAAGTCATCCACATACACCTCAACTACTACCGAAGCTGTATCCTTTCTTTTCATATAGACTGCTTGCTCATGTTAGCATCTTTTAAAACCCAACTCCTTCAACACTCCATTGGCCTGAGATTCCAAGCTCTAGGTACCTGTCTCAACCAATACAAAGCTTTTGACAACTTATATAATTTCGTTTATGCACCTTTTCTTTCACACCCTTCCGATTGTTTAACATATACACTTTCTTTTAAATCTCCATAAAGAAAAGCTACCTTAACATCCATATGATATACATTCCACCTCATCTTGGCTGACAATGCAAGTACCAACCTGATGGTCTCAATCCTAGCAATTGGTTCAAAAGCCTCTTCAAACTCAATCCTAAGTTGCTGAACATATCCTTTAGCTACTAGCCTAGCTTTATGCTTATTTACATTTCCCATAGCATCCTTTTTCACTTTAAACACCTATTTTAGCCCAATTGGATTACAATTCAAAGGCTTATCAATTAAGATCCAAGTATTGTTCTTTTCTATAGCTTGAATCTCCTCATTCATAGCCTTTCTCCATACCTCTTCTTTGACAGCTTCTTTATGTAACATCTCGTATTTTTGTTAAATTAAAAGTTAACTTTGTAAGGACTATTTATGCCTATTTAAGAAATTATGGGTTGTTATATTTACCTGTTAGTTTGTCATTCAAATTTTTAGTATAAAATCTTAATAATATAACTATTAAATTACAATAACACCAATAATTATGTCATTAATACTAATGATAATAATGCTAATAATAATAATAATATTAGCAAAATAGATTATGATATTAATAATAATAATAATAATAATAATAATAATAATTATTATTATTATTATTATTATAATTATAAAAGCTTAGAAAATATAAATTAGTTAAAATTTAAACTTAAAATAACTTCAGTGGGTATTTATGTAATGTTTTTAAACTTAAATTTAAAGTTTCTAACATAAAATAACAAATTCTAAACTACAGGGGCTATTTATGTAATATATCAAAAACCCAAGCCATTCCTCTCCTCCCCCCCCGTTTTTCCGGCAGCCCATTCCGGCCACCGTCCGGCCGGCTCCGGCGAGCCCCAAAAACCCATTAAACCGCTCGAAAACATTACCAAATCATTCCAAATGCAACCGAGTACATGTTTCAAACTTGATGGTATCATTTAATTGTGTTTACGAGTCGGTTACGAACCTTAATCGATTAAGAAACCGGCGACATTAACCTTCTTACCGTTCGAACATTTAATCCTAATAATAATCAAATTAAATGAATCTAAACAATCATCTAACTAAACCTAAACGTTTACAGTCCTCAATTGCACCTGAAACACACGAAATCACATCGTCGAATCATCATCTTCTTCGCAACCTGCAACTTAGTCGAAACCCATCTTTTGAGCATTTTAAACCAAAATTAACAGAGGGTTTTGCATCAAGATCATCACTCGAATCTATCCACGAAGTTAATTTGATTACCTCACTCGTTTTCTCATCAAACGAATTCAGTCTCAGTCGCGGTCCGTTCATCGCCTTGTGCATCTCCAATCCATCATCATACGGGTAATTAAACACATACATAAACTCATTTTAACATGGGGAACAAAAGCCCCATGAATGTAATTATAAACCAAATCGATTTGATGTTCAATTTGATCCAATATCATTCTAGGGTTTTTAGGAATTAGGGATTGTTTGTTGTATGCATTTAAAAGGAATTGGAACTGAAGTAAACCGCGACCGCGGCCCTGGTTTACTGGTTCCACGCTCAAACAACCAACTTGAGGTCCCGGGTTCGAACCCGGGCTCCCTCAAACATTTTTTTGGGCCATTTAACCTTTAAAAGAATATAAGAAAATTTCTAAAAATTATAAAAAAGATGTTTTATAAACTTAGTCCATTTTTAAAGCTACCTAATTATTTACTATAAATTCATTCTTAAAATATTTTAATGTTTCATAAATTAATTGTTTTTTTTATAAATGTTATAATTAGATTATTTTGTAAAAATAAACTTTAAATCATAGTTTAAACTATTAAACTATTATTGTAGCAAAAGTCACCATTAAATTATTAATCATGAGTATTTTGAATAATTAAAAAAGTTTATTTAGACTTTATCAATTATTACAAATAATTTCTCTTTCTTTTATTTCTTTAAAATTTAATGCTTAAGTAATACATATATTTTTCTTCTAAAATTTATGTGTTTGTTACAATTTAAATACTTAATATACTTATGAGAAACCCCAAAATTCTACCTAAAACCCTAATTCTCCTTAAAACGTTAAGCTTATTATCAATTAAACTTAAATGTTGTAAATCTATACATATTTAGGTGCCTTGTGAAGGAGTACCTTGGAACGACGTATATTGACCTTATTAATCATCATAATATACTTATTTTGCCAAAAGTGAGTTTTCCTTGCCCCTTTTTATATATTTTCACACTTTAGGGTGAAACATGATACTTATACAACTTACACTTATAAACGTTTGAGACTTGTAAATCACTTGCAATTCATCTTATTATCTGTCATGGTTATTTGTGTGTTGTAAGTGTTTATATGAGATACATAGTTTGCTTACAAGCATTAACTACTGCTAGCCTGGCGACGTCTTAGATCTTTGGGCCTGACAAACCTATTTGGTGTTAAAGTCAATGTATTGCCGACTCCTAGGAGCCGTATGCTTGTGCACTAGAGAACCAAATACACTTAGCCAATCATATATACTTGTAATCAAGTCGAGGTTTGGTTGTAACGATATGTGTTCTATAACCTTACCAGCTTATAACCTATGACATGAATTGCTACTTGTAATCTTTTCATATTATGTATGAAAACCTTGGAAACTCACCAACTATTTATAGTTGACCTTTTATTTCTATCATGTTTCAGGAAAACCCCCAAGTTTGAAGTGAACTTATGTTGCTGGCATAATCTAGGACTTGGACCTAGTTAATAAAATCAATTGATTGTACTTTGTTATGTCTTGTCAAATATTAGTTCATTGTTGAAACTTATGAATGTAATGTTACATTTTAAACTTATGAATAATATACTTGGATTTAATAATAGCGTTATGTGGTTGTGAACAATCGTAACCCTCACATCTTGACGTTTCCGCCGTCAAGGTTGGGATGTGACACTTTATAAGAGAATGGTTCCTCTCGTTAAGAAAGATGCAACTCTACATTTTCACTTTCCTCATGCCTTACCATACCAGGAGTCACCCTTTCATCTAAGACATAATCATGTAGCCTAAATGGTAGAGTGTGTGCTCTACTTGACCTTCTGAACTCTGGTTGTTCTTCTCCTGCACTCTGACTTTCATGTACTGGTTCATGATAAACATCCTGAGTTTCATCACCTTCTTCAAAAGTTTGATGTTCCATCGGGAGATTTACAAAGCCATTTGTAATAACAAACTCATTGCAACTCTTATTTCCACCTCCAGTATCCATTTCTATCAAGTGTTTGGACCAATTTTATTGCTTTCTTTATTCAAAACAAACATCTCTGCTACCAGTCTTTTTTTCTGAACATCGCTCCTTAATCCCCTCTTCTACACCCAAGTAGTCCATAGGACTACTTCTATCATCTAACTTCTTCAAACTAGGTTGTGTTACTTTCACATATCCAACACAACAAAATATCCTCAAATGACCCAACTTTGGCTTTCTACCCTAGAGTGCTTCATATAGTGTCTTATATTTCAAAGCATTAGTATATGCTCTATTGAGTATATAGAATGAGTTCCTTACACTCTCTACCCAAAAGAGATGGGGCATGTTTATTGCATTGAGCATGCTTCTTGTCATATCTAGGATAGTTCTATTTCTCCTCTCCACTGACCTATTCTGCTAAGGGGTTTAGGGTGCAGTTAAGAGTCTAGTGATCCCATCTTCTTCACAGTACACTTTGAAGTCTGTAGAAGTGAACTCTTCTCCTCTATTAGACCTCAACATTTTCATTTAAACCCATATTCTTTCTTAACTTTTTGCTTAAACTACTTAAACACTGCCATGGCAGCATCCTTCCTTTTAACCATACAACACCACATATATTTAGTGTAATAATCAACAAGCAGCATAAAATATCTATTACCTTCTTGTGTAGTAGGAGTTATTGGACCGCATAGATCCACTGAGATTAATTCCAATGGTTCTTTTGCTCTATATGAAGACTGAGTGGGAAATGGGTGTCTCACCTGCTTCCCAGCTAAGCAGGATTCACACAGCTAATGTGGGTGACTTATTTCTGGTACCCTGTCACCATCTCCTTGTGTGTTAGTAACTTCAAAAGTGTTGAAACTTACATGTCCTAACCTCCCATGCCATAGCCAGGACATGTGTTCAGTATGAGACAATAAACAGGTAGGAGCCCCTATCCTCAACTTCATTTTGTATAACCTGTTTGGAGACCTAGGAACTTTTATTAATAGCCTTCCAATTTGATCAAACAGCTAAGGTGTTCATCCTTCATCCTTACTTCACACCCCCTATGTTTCTTGACCCAGACTTAGTATATTATTCCTCAAGTGAGGTATATAATATACATTATTAAGAAGCCTTTGTTCATGACTTTTTCCTTCCAACACCACTGACCTTAGTCCTGCTATTTGAACACAGGACCTGTCCCTAAACTTCACTCTACCTTTGACATATCTATATAGGATAGAGAATAGGGACTCCCTTCCAGTCATGTGATTGGAAGTACCATTATCTAAGTACCATATTTCCTCTTCATCCGGTCCTTTTTCATACTTTGAGGGCATCACATTGAGTTCATTCATCAATACAACCCTCTGTTGGGTGCACTCTTTAATGTTTGCCATGAACAAAGCTGGTTCCTCATCTTCTATCTGCATCAAGTTTATCTTAGCATCTTTACCATGTTGAGACTTATATTTAGATGCATAATGCCCATATTCATCACATTTAAAACACCTTATCTTTGACTTATCTTTTTTCACCCTTTCAATGCTCTTTTGAGCCTTAACTTGATCCTTTCTTGCCTCTTTCACTTTTTGAAAGATTTTTGATCCAAGATCACTTTTCTTTTTCAGTTTCTTCCTTTTATCTAGCTCTTTCGATCTTTCCTTCCACTCAGCATGTGTGAGTAACAACTGATCATCCTTACCCACTGACTTCTTGGTGATCATATTGGTTCTTTCTTCAAAGGCCTTTAGCCTCCCAATAGCTTCTTATAAGAGCAATGTATCTAGATCAACGGATTGCTCAATAGAGGCTACTATGTGAAGAAATCGATTAGGGATGGAATTAAGGAGTTTTTGCACAAGACTTGTCTCTTGAAATGGTTCCCCCAAAGCAGCGGCTTTAGATGAAATTGCGCTTATCCTTCCTGCAAATTCATCTATATTTTCTCCCTCTTTCATCTTTAATGTCTCAAACTCGCTTTTAAGTGTGGCCAACCTGGCCTTCTTGACTCGATCAACTCAAATAAATCTAGTTTTCAACGACTTCCAGATTTCTTTTGTAGTGTTATACTTCGCCACTTAAAGGACCATCTCCTTTGGCATAGTTTGAAACAGATACACTATTAAAGCATTATTCTTCTTCGCATCCACCCGAGCACCTTTTGCCGGCTCTACTGCTTCCTACAATCCATGGACATTGAAGATCGCTTTCAATTTTACAGCCCAGATTGTATAATTGGTGTTGGTCAGAACAGGGCACTGCAACAGTATTGTGGTGTAGTTGTCCCTTACAATGATTTGATTATTACCTCCAGCTTCTGTAATTTTTGTCCTTTGCTGACATGTAACCCCAAATTAAGCATCCAGATTGAATCAGTTGAATCAAGAATCGAGCGAGTAACCTTTCGCTCTAATACCAAATAAAACTTAGGTACCAAGATAACAAAGAAAGATGAATTTGAGAGTATGTATTCCTGATTTCTGATGATACAAAACAATGTAATGCAGACCTTTATACACAACTTTCAACTAATGCAACTAACTAATAACATACAAAGCAAAACATACAAAATAGACCCTCTATTTATTTGGAATTACAAAGCAACCCTCAAACAAGAGCAAGATAAGTAATAAAGAAGCAAGAGAACCGAGAACCGAATTAATATTAAGGGGGTGAGTGTTTTAAATTACAACTGAGGCTACCTAAATTGCTATTGATCCGAGTAGTGTTTTAATTAAGTTCTTATATATACCAGTTTCTTGTGGGAAATTGCTATTTATAGTTTCTAATGGATAAATAGTTAGGTAAATTATGGAGTTAAACATTTAGGTTTCAATTAGATGCTATAAAAATGCTATTGTTGAACTATTAAGTCTTCTATGTCATTTTTCGATCAGGATGTAAGAGGATGTCCAACTTCAGGATGTCCACATTTTTATCTTCAATTGTTAGGGTTGTTGTGTTATATCATATACGGGTCAAATTGAAATGTTGAGAAGAGCAAGTCAAATGGTTTGATAGTTCCCAAAAGACTATTTATGAGGCATACCTCTTATTTTTTTTTCAAAATCTTCTTATTATAATAAAATAGTAACTATGGATACCACATGACACAATCACATTCATTGTTAATAAAATTTTTCCGCTTCTCGTTTCTATTAAATAACTACATTAATTGCTAATTATATTATTTATTTTTTTGATTAAAATATTATTATTAAAAAGATTAAGAAATAGATCTTTTTATTAATGTTTATTTCTAGAAAAATAAATTTTTATAAAAAGAAAATTTTTTAAAACATCATACTTTTTTTTAAAACACGAAATATTTTACAAATGACTTTTTTAAAAACTTTTTGTTTTGAAACGAAATGTTTAATTTATTTTTTAGGAAAAAACAAAAAAGTTTAAAAATAAAATTTTAAAAAGTTGATATAATTGTTTTATTACTTAAATTCATTACTCATATATAATTTAAATCACATATTATTTTATAACTAATAAAAGTTTACTATATTTAATATTTTATTTATTCAACTAGTGTAATACACGAGTTTAGTAAAGATAATATTATATATTTTTGATCACATAATACTGTACATTAGTTATTTACAGATCGAAAATACAAAGGAGCACAATTTGGGGCTCTAAGTCCTCATGAGTATGCAATTGTAGAAACCACTTTAAGGTGATATTCATTCTTTTTGTGTTTTACAGATCATCTAAAGGATCACATAGACAAGTTTAATTGAAATGGACCAGGGAAATTGTCAATCGATGAAAAAGCAACTCAATTTAGGTTAGCGTCAAACTGATGCAGGTAAGACTAAACTATTAAAATGCTTATGAGAGATCTTGCATATGTTGGTTACCATATATGCAACGAAGGAAGAACAATCAAGCAAAGTTCTGGAAGTAAGATTGCAAATTAACTTCAATTCTTTTTGTATCTTTTCAGATGGTCCAATTAGACAAGTATAAATGCAATTTAATGTCACTAGGTTAGTCTGTTTGGGAAATACCGTGTACATCTTCCCTTAAATGGGACGAACACTCCCTGTACCATGCGAACGCGGGAGCTATTTGCAGCACCAGGTACACCCTTTTTTAGGTTAGTCTGTTAGGCACATATAATGAAATTGTATAAAGAAATATATATTTGTTGTTACAAGTACCTAATTGTTAAATTATGCCGCATGAATTTGAATGTCAACTCCATTTTTAAAAGAGTTTCTACTACATGAAGAAGGCCCTTGCATCAAGCAAGCTTCAAGTAGATTTTCAATTTTTTATTTTCTATAACCAATAGATCCAAGTAGTGTTGATCAATGAATATTGAAATCACATATCTTTGGTTAAAAGAATAATAATCAGAATTGATATTAGTGATTGTTTAATAGAAACAAGATTTGAACATGGGTATCAAGGAGCTCGTAAAAGAAAAGAAATAATAAGAGAGAAAGGTTGAAATAATTATTAAAGAGATGTCGATTGAAAAGAAAATATGCATAATAGGATGGCAAACTTAAAATGAATGTTATTTACGGGTTAAATAGGCCTGTCATCGAGTTACACTATATTTGACTTGTATGTTTGAATAACACGTGTTATTTGATATTTTTAATTTGTAATTTTTGCGTGGATTGTTTTATACATGTTTGAGATGCTGATAAATGGCTAAATTATAGATATATAAATATCATTAAGAAAATGGTTGAAACAATAGGAAAAAACACTTTTGTCTTAAAAATGTTTGCTACAAGCTACATGCGGTCCTAAAACCGCCGCATAATGTAGTGGTACTCGCAAAACAGTCATAGCAAAGTAGTTGCAAAACGGTCGCAAAAGCCTGCAGCCGCAAACTACCTCCACGACACCCTTGATAGGAAGCTTGGAATGTAACTGTTTCTACAACCAGTCTCTTTATCCTTAAAATTGACCTTTGTTGCTAATCAACCAAATGACAGGCATTCCCTAAGGCTGGCGTCGATGTCATCGCATGGATCTTTAACCTTATGACTTAAAATTCACCGTCAAGTGCCATTGAAAAATTCATAAAATCTCTATTATTCTTTTAGCTCTCTGATCTTCTTTCCAGTACCAGACTTATTCAACAAAAGTTATTGTAGAAGCATCATAGTTGACGAAGTTACGAGAGCTATGAAGAAAATGGGAAGGGCTAAGGCGGTAAGGCCAAACAACATACTGATTGAAGTGTGGAAGTGCCTGGGAGATGAGAGCCTACAATGGCTAACAGACTTATTCAACACTATCTTCAAGACTGAGAAGATGCCAGAACAGTGGAGAAGCAGTGTCATAGTCCCCATATATAAGAAAAAAGGAGATGTCCAATGTTGCGCAAACTACAGGGGAATAAATCTATTGAGTCACACGATAAAGCTATGGGAAAAAGTTATTGATGTGAGAATTAGACGCGAAACCCAGATAGCGATAAACCAATTTCGATTTATGCCAGGACGCTCTACAACAGAAGCCATACACGTCATAAGGTGGCTAATGGAGAAATACAGAGAAAAGAAAAGGGACCTCCATATGGTATTCATTGACCTAGAAAAAGCCTATGATAGTGTTTCGCGTCAACTCATTTGGGAAAGTCTATGGCTTAGAAAGGTACCAGAGAGGTATATCAAAATAATCAAGGATATGTATGATGGGGCAAAAATGTGTGTGCGAGCACCAG
>BJCN01326250.1:0-23446 GCA_018326445.1 Flaveria brownii
GTCTTAATATTACCTTGTGAATTGAATAATTATCAATGGATCAATCAATCAATCAGTATATATATATATCCAAAAACTGTGATTACTCACCAGCTAACCCGTTAGCTGACTCGTTACTTTTCACATGATTTCAGGATAAGCAGGTTAATGGACTTCTACGTGCACATTTAAGACACGGACTTAGTAACATAAAAGACAATTATCATTTGTGATTCGTTTGTTGTAATTGTATTTGTATTTGTATTTGTTAACTTATACTATCCTGTAATCCGACATAAATACTATTTTCACTTATAGACAACCATGTGTTATGAACAATCAATCATTCCCTCGTCCGCTCCGATGATTCCGCCGTCGGTCGGGGTGTGACAGCAATACCAAACACCCCCTTGAAAATGAAAATTCATATATTTCGGATGTACAAGTTTTGAAACTTAGGTTTTAAATGTGTTAATAGGTCAGATTACATAGACTATATGTGTATTGACTCTTTCATCTAGGGAACGTTAACGTTCTAGAAGTCATTATTAACATTTAATTCTACTCTTAGTAATTAATTGTGTTGATGTCAATGAGTTTTAAATCAACTGTGTTTAAGAGCAGGCACCTTATGACTTTTTAAAGTGGATGTTATGGGTTGGAATCTCACTAGGTGCAATATGATCCAAGTGGGTCAAGGGTTTCACCACATTGGTCCTTTAGGTGTTGTGTTTCCCATGAAATGATAGGCAAGCCAGGTCAACACTGTTGTCTGTGTTCGCAGACGTGGGTGGTCTTTCGTCAATGGATTTACCCGGATGACCAGGCTTAAAAAAAATTTGTTGGTCATTCAGAAAAAATTAATTGTGTTGATATCATATTAAAAATCATAATTAAAATTTAATTCTACTCTTAGTAATTAATTGCATTAATTATGTTTGATATCATTTATCAACATTAAATATTTTCAAATCAATATAATATTTTTCTGAAAATCTGCTAATTGAATCACTGACAGCCACTGACCCACTCGATCATCTCTATTACTGAAATACAAAATCTGATATCACCCTTAGAAAAAAACCTCACATTAGGTGAGAAATTGTTGGATGTCGAATCCAGCAAATAAAATATATAAATGTGAACTTACCGTGCACATAATAAGAATAGTATGAGCAGAAATATGGTTCGTGTTCTCAAATATACGGGTTAATTGTTTTAATACCAAAAACGTTTTAGGCACAGTTACTTAGGTTGGTTACGGATTAAGGAAGATGGAGGTTTTAATTAGAAATTAAGACTACGAAAACTTTATAAAAACTATTTACACAATTACAGCACACTGACACGAGCATGTCAAAATTGCAAAGGAAATCTTACGCGCCCGTGTGAATGTTCTATAAAAAATAAATTGTTTTTTATTAAAAAATATCAAAACTAATAAAATATGAAGAAAAATCCAATTTTTATAAAATAGTTTTAACACAACGGTTATTTTTTACTTGATCTGGGTTACGAAACAATTATGGTGCAATGATCATTTTGTAAACAATTTGTATCAATACTAGATATCACGTAGTTCGGACATCCCCCTCCATATAATGTTTAACTAAACGTATTTCATTGATTATGTTCAACCTACTACTTTAAGCTCACGTCGTTCGAATCTTAGCATGCGGGTTGCAGTGATAGAAATATCGATT
The DNA here is from genome assembly GCA_018326445.1 of Flaveria brownii. Classification (NCBI taxonomy): domain Eukaryota; kingdom Viridiplantae; phylum Streptophyta; class Magnoliopsida; order Asterales; family Asteraceae; genus Flaveria; species Flaveria brownii. The sequence goes on from BJCN01326250.1 coordinate 1,683, forward strand.
AAAATTAAACATTCACGCCGTTTAGAATGTTTAACTAGATTGAATGATTGTGTGTGAATTTGGGTTCATAGACAAACACAAAATATTATTTGTTCATTGTATCAGAAATTAAAACTTGATTAGCATTTTTAAAATTGAAGAACCTTATTAGAAAAATTAATAAATTGATCAGATTTATTAACAATTTAATATATATCGGAGTAAATCCGGGATTTAGATCAAGAATCATACGAACAAATCATTTAAATAAATAATCACATAATTGCTTCACATAAGATTTAAATCAAAATCAAAAAACAAACCCATATGTTAAAACCTAAATCTATCCTAATAATTGTTTACATCTAATGCCACATGGCATCTCCACAATACTTCTTTTTTTTGTTTTCCCGCCCATTTTAATATATCTATCTGTGCCATATCCCGATTTTCCCCAATTTCAATATCTAAACCCTAAATTGGTTCAACAAACTCCCGATTTGAACTCATACCATATAGATCGGACAAGTATAGATCTATAAATCCCTCTTTCAATCGATAACCATGATACGAAATCCTTTCAACGCCAAAGGTTCTTTTGAAATTTGCTGAAATTTCCTCCCATAAGGTATGTATTCGGTCAAATCAAGACTTTCAATTGACTGTTAGTTATGCTTACAGTTATATGTCGATGTATGTTTAGGCTTTACATCAAGGGTTTATCCGTGTTACATCAAAAGAATGATGAGATATTCCTCAAAATCATCAGCTATGTTATGTTTTTACTCCTTAATTCGGTCGTTTGACATATCCGAGAAGGCCTATAGCCTCATACGCTTTGTATTTATGCTTTACAAATTTGTGTTTACTTCGATTAAGGTTTTTCCATCACCTTATTTTCTTGCATTAATCTCAAGATCAGGTATGTTTTGATTTAAACATCAATATGTATGTTTTAGAATACATATTTGGTATGTTCTTCTGATTTGGTTTAGCAGTTTGTTAGTTGAATAGGAGTACCGATTGAAGAATCAAATATCAGGTTTGATTTCTACATTAATGTCGGTTCTCTGGGTTAATTTCAGCTTAATAACACACATCTGATCCTCATATCGGTTCATTTTATCAAGAATGCATTTGGGTGTGCAATTACGCTTTTGGGATGCACATTTTATGGGTATGTGAGACACAGACTTACTAACCAGTTACTTGTGTTTCTTCTGTATTCCAAGGACCCCATGCATAGAAACGACTCCCTTTGTAAATGATAAAATAGATGATAAAGTTTAGTTTTTTCATTAGTGTTTAGAAATATAATATTTACTGAGTTATGATATAGTTTTTAGTTACTAATTGAGGACATGATAAAACCTTCTTTTGCCCTCAAAACTTTATGTATTTAGTATTATTCATAGTCTGATAAAATATGATTTTGTGGTCTATTATGCTCACATGTCAATTAGTGTTTCCATATGCTATCAACAATGCCTATATACATTAGTCATTTGATCAAAAGCAATGTAATTTTAGGTTCTAAGGGGTTTAAGTATAAAGTTTCTGTTCATGCACCTTATGATATGCTCATTCAATTTCAAGTTATAAATGTGTTCCTCATATCAGATTCAATATTAACTTACAAAAGGTATGGTATATTTAGCTTTTAATGAATAAGAACGGAAATATTGATTTCTTGAATGATAGGGAATCAAGCTATCAAGATTGAAGAAAATCAAGTGGTGAATCTGATTATTTAGTTTTAATGAATAAGTCTGGAAATATTGATGTCTTGAATGATAGCAGGGAATCAAGCTATAAAATTTGAAGAAAATCAAGTGGATTGATCTCTAACAGCGGTATGTATACATATACATAAGTATTTAACTTATGGGTATCTTTGATCATTATACCTTAATGTGAAATTTGGGATTATTAGTATCACTAATAAATGGTAAACACTTAATTTTACCGGTTCATCAATGGTAAGTCTTCTAAGATCCATTCAAATACTTTTTGTTCAAATTGCTACATAGATTGTGTTAATCTGGGTCTAAGTGTTACTAATATTCTTTGTTATGAAAGTAATTTACTTGCTATATATATGACTTGAAAATGGTGTTTATATCTTAGCATTATTTTTGTTAAGACAGAAGAAAACATCAGTTGTTATATTGACAGTCCTTCTATAATAGATTACCTTTAAAATTGATGTTATTCTAATAAATTTTGAATCGGAATTGATGTTTCTGTGCAGCAATAGATTACCCTTTGTTTTAAAAGAAGGATTTAATACTTTTAAGGTTTTTATTGATGCGTTATGTTCGTGGCTGATACACTTGCAATTTTCTAATTTATAGTGCTTTCAAACGCGAATAAAGTATCTTTGTGTGATGTACGAGTTTTTGAAAATGATGAGGATTGATGAAAGTGTGATTTCCCTGATTACAAGGTTTATTTCAACTTTTAGTATGGTTTGTCAAATTGTAGACACATTACCTTAAAAGGGAAAGATTGGTTAAACAGAAAGAATCGTGGTTCAATTTTCATTTCAATGTTAATTCTATAAAAAAATCACATTAAAGTTATGTTATTTACTTATTTATCTTCAAGTTGGATACAAAGAATGTTGTTTAAAACTTTTATGTTAAATGAAACATGAATCAGGGAGAGGCTGAATTTTTGAGTGAAATGGCAGATATGATGAGTCGAAACAAGCCTTATTTGTGAGGCAAAAACAAGTTTAACATACATAGTGAAGGTATACAGAAATGGAGATGTTATCAGTGAATGTATTGTCGCAATTTGCTTACAACTTTTTCTACAACTTTTTGCCTACTTTCTTAAAGCGTGAATAATAATTAGTGATTAATTGTTTTTTACCTGAATCACTAATTGTTAAATCTTTGTAGAAAAGCTAAATATGCACTTCTTACTATATATGTATTGGTGCAAAGTGCAAACACTAGGCTTTTTATGTTCTGTTTTGTTACTATTATATGTTGTTACCATTACATTTTGTTTAAAGATAGTGTGGTTTGCACATTTATTTTGATGCATTCTTTATACAGATTCTTTTGTATCAGATGCTTCTTTCAAAAGGTTCATGTCAGGAGTTTTCATTGACCGGTTTATATACATTTTGTGAAAGATTGTATACAATTTGTTCAAAAATTATTAGAAGTGTAACAGTTTATTTTACATTTTTTTAAGATCAAGTAATATTAACGTTTTCTTTGCTACATCCCATATAGAATTTGTTTGTTGTTATCTCGTGCTATATAAGAGAGAATTTTTTTTGCCAAAGTTTACTTGATTAGAAATTAACCATAACATTTAATTTAGTTATTTATATAAACGTTTACATCTGTTTCGTAAATATTTTGAATACAAAGTAATTAATTATGGCAACTAATTTAGTTAATTATATAAATACAAATAATTTAAATTGTATTAGGTATATATGTTTTAGTTACTTAACTTAATAAAGAAAATTAATAAAGAAAATGAATGAACTAATCTATATATATTAAATAGAAATTAATATAATAAAATTTGTTGAATATGAATATCAGATTTATTACTATGTATATAATATTACATTAATACACCCGTGTATTACACGGGTCTATAACCTAGTTATTCTAATAGGACATGTCAACTAAATCAATCAATCTCAAAGAAACCAATCTAAAAAAAGACATTTACGAAAATAAAAACCCAACTTGACAATTACTAGACTTCAAATGTTTATGCTCTTTGCTTCGTGCTGTACGTGGAAGTTCCCCCAAAAAGGTGTCAATTTGTTGTAATATTTAGAGCTATCATAATTATTTTTTTTATCTTTTTTTTTTTGCTTTATCTCGTCAGATAGTTATTTTAATTTGAAAAATTAGGAGATGAAACCAACTTTTTAGAAGATAAAATTAATTCCATCTTTCTCAAATTTTGACGAATCACCCCTCATTTTTAACATACTTTCAAAGCATCTATCGATTTTTATTTTCAATATGCGCAACCGTCTTCCATCTATAAAATAATAAAATACATCTAAAGTATACTCTATTATACCAAAACAATCATTACTCAAAATAAATAAAAATATGTGTAATAAATGCATGATATAAAATAAAAAATGTCTAAAGATATTATTAACAAAAAACTCTTGAAACCTTCTTTATTTCTATCACTGACGAGACTTGAATTCAAAACATTCATCTATTTTTATAAGATTTTGGAGTAGTCCACCTTAATCACTTGAGTTTAGAATCATTTATAATTAAAAAAATTAGTGAATGATTCTTAGTTCAATGGGTTGAGGTGGCATATCCCAATACTTTATTAAAATAGGGGGAAGTCTTGGGTTCAAGTTCTATCTGTGACCAAAAAAGGTTTCAAGTTTGGGCCAACGGATTTTCTCATAAAATATGAGTTTCTTTCTGAGGGTGATCTTTGGTTACATACTCGAATAATGGAGGCGATCGGGTGACCCAGTGGGTCGTCAGTGATCCAATTAGCCGTTTAAAAATATAAAATAAAATACTTATTTTTAAAGTATTTTCACAACTAAGAGGAATCAAGACTATCATTTTATCTTTTTTTTTTCAAACGACATGTTAATAGGTAAAAGTTAGTAACATCAAGTTAGTATTAATTTATCAATATCAATATTTGAACATTGAACCTTTAAAAGAGAGAAAACCTTTCACCTCTCACTTAAATGTTTGAACCACTAGACCAAAAAATCATTGGGACATTACGTGACTATCATTTTATCCGATTCTTTCGTTTAACATACATTAAATATAATATATTTATCACCAAAGATATTAAGCTTTTCATTGTGAAATACATTACCTCTCAAATTCGTTAAAGTTTAAATATAGACCGACCTTTAAAATGTACGTTACAAGAGAAAAATACTTTATTTCAGGTCGTGATCTTCAATTTATAATCACGTCATGAATTCATTCGGTTTCATTCAATCCCTTGTCTCACTTTAAAAATGAAATAATAATAATAATAGTAATAAAAGGAATACGAGTATGCTCTTGTTAAATCACTTAAATATTATTTAATTGATTAAGAAAGGGCAAACTAACTATTATTTGGTACTTTCTTCAATTATTAATTATTTAGGTTGATCCAATATATTTTTTAATAAAAAACTATAGTCTGTCTTTTCCGGAAGATTCTATTTGTTGGTTTGATAGCAATACGTTAACTACACATGCTTAAAAATGCAATTTTCTAATTACAAATCGATAATGATGCGAGCTGGATATTCAATTTCAAAGATGAGATCAAGAACATCTTAGGTTGGAGAAAGTGTAACGACTTATTAAAAAGTTAATTGTTATTCTCTGTCTTTAAAAGTTTTCACAAAGTTTTTTGAAAACTCAATACTTTAGTATATGTAAAAAATACATCCGTATTCGTTATTCTTTACTCTCCTTAGAAAACTAAGAAATCTTTATGAAAATTCTGAGAATATGTGTACATACATGAAGATCTAGCCATACCATTAATTATATGTTATTGTCCTAGCTTATTAGTATATAAAACGTGGTCTAATTAGACACATATAGCATGTCTCATTTCAGGGTATTATAAAAGCAATACGATGGTTGTTCATTGATCAATCGAACGAACCTCTTTATTCCACTTGAATCATTACAAGTTCAAATTAATATGAAATTAGTTGATACTGGTGTCACACGAAAAGCTTATGGTAATAAGTCTGTGATACGATGCTTCTAAAATAAACATGTTATAACAATGCAGGAAAAGACTTAAATAGAAGGTGCATATATCACCCTTTAATTTTAAAATCCTCTAACGCTCCTCCGTTGTAATCTTTCTTCACTTCGTAGGTTTTCAGAAATTCTTTAAACGGGTAGGCTCTATATAATGCACGATTGGATTCGTTGACAAGAGCTTTGGCAGGTTCTATGATGCTGTCAGGTTTCGGATTTATAGAGTAGACAATTGATATACGATGATTTGTTGAGTTTGTTATCGCTCTATGTTCTGGACTTATTAGCTTTCCGTTGCTAATAACCTACATTGTAAACAATTAAATGTGTGAAAAGATAAATAAAACAAACCTTTTAAATACTAAAACAACTGAGTTAGAGGAATATAATCTATCTAATATGAATACCAACATATAAACACATAAAAGTGTTACTTTTCATTAATTTATATAGAAAGAACGAAAATAATAACATACATACAGCATACATGTTTCAAGATCAGCAAACAAACAAAAAAAATTCACAATATCTGACTTAGTGACATATTTTTAAAAAATACTAAAAAATAATGTTTATTTACAACTCTCACAAAACAAGGTAAAAGGTATAATACTTATATCTCACTCGCACATTTTAAGGAAAAAAAACTGTACATACATACATAAACTACCTAAATGGGTTCTATAGAAACATTGGATTATTTGAATAGTAATACAATTCTTGCAGTCATTTAGCACCTTAATTGTGTGTAGAGTTCAATTACTATTACTTAACAAATAACAAGAGTGTTTATGTTATATCTGGGATTCAACATTCTGGTGATAAAAATAGTGTACTTTCGAACTAAATATTGTGGGTTTAAATCCAGTAAAATACAAATAGGATAATTTTAACAGTATGGCATTTGTATAGTGTAGAAACGAAAGTGTATGTCCGTCGATAAGAAAAGAGTTTATGGTCGCCCGCTATTTGACCGGCCCAGTGTTATGAAAAGATAACTGATATGGTAATGTAAGTACCTGTGCTTGATGACCAAGAATAACAACAAAGGCATTATGAAGGGGCTGAACACCAAGCCATTCTCCATTTCTATACACCTGAAGCCCATATATTTCATCTTGAAGAAGAAAAGTGATGAGACAAGCATCACAGTGTTTGGGTAAGCCCAATGCCAAACTTGGGTTGGGGCAAGGTGGGTAGTGATTGGCTGAAAACAAATGGACCCCAGTAAGCCCATCTCCAAAATACCCAGGCCCAAGCCCAAGCCCAAGCCCTTCACATATTAGGTCCAGTATTGTAGCTGACAAGTTACCAACTTGAAGTGAATATTCCCCAACAACATCTCTACATAACAAAAATAATAATGATGATAAATATCATGGTTCAGTGTTAGCGTTTAGGATTTAGGGTTTATGGTTTAATTTAGTATAACTTCATTTACCGGTATCTAGTGGGCTTTTGAGGCCACAGGTGAATGAAGTCGTTGATCGGGCAACAGTGGTGTCGTAAATTGTCTCGCCATAAGTGAACCTTTTCATTTTCATAATCGTAGGTGCTTGTGTAGAGCCTACACTTTTTACTTGGATCTTCCGAGTAAACACTTGCCTTGTCCTCATTCGGCATGTCAAAGAACTCTTGCACGACACTCATGGTGTCGCTCAATAAGTCGTTATCAACTCCATGGTTGATCAGCTGGTTTTAAAATTTTACAAATATAAATTGTCATTTTAAAAGGAGTCAGCAGTCAAGAAAAGATCCCAACTAGATGTTTATATAGATGATATAGTTAATTCTTATATGAAGAAAAAATATGAGTTGAATCCACTTGACTTTCTTTTTTAAAGTGTATGTTTTTTTTTCTTTTTGAAGAAAAAAATACTATGAATTATAGTCATTAGAGGATTAACACTCTATGCTGACCTCCTTCCTAAAAGTCCTGGTTTTGTTGGTATAAAAGTCCCATACCGTATATGTTATTAATGAATAGTGAGTCATTAAATTGTTATGCTAAAATGATTACCACAAATCAATAGATTCAACGAATAGAAAGAAAACAATTATGGCAAACCTGAAATAATCCATACTCTTGAGAAGCTTTAAGAATTTGTTGAACTGCATCTTGTCGATCACAAGCAAGCGCGTTTTTAAGGTCAATGATAGGGATAGTGTCACATAAAGGCACAGTTATATCTCCTGGTCTCGAATCGACGGGGAAAACATAACTTTCCGGCAAGGATTTAACGTTAGAAGACCAGCTTGAAAGTAGCTTGTCCATGGTTATTGTTGATGAGATCTTGTGTGTCTATACCTTCCTATAAGTATAGAAGCCAATGGTCAATGCTTATTTTATATATGACCTTAGTTTTAAAATGAGAGTTTTTGGCATTTTATACATCTAGTGTTGTTATATTGATCACATATAAACTACAGTTTATAAAAATAATTTGTCATTTACATATTTATAAAATAGAGTTTACTCTGTACAAGTTTATGGGACTGTTTGGCAACATCTGATTGAATAAGTGCTGAATGAATAAGAGGGTCTGAACCAGTAAAAAGTCTGAACCAGTAAGAGGTCTGAACCAATAAGTGTGTTTTGTATAAATTTTATAGACAATATAAACCCAAAATTCTCTTAAAAAACCCAAAATTCACACACTCTCTCCCATTCCCCTGTCGCCGCCCTCGCCGCCCTCACCACCACCCTCGCCGGAGTTCCTCATCTCCGGCGACATCACCACCGATTCAGAGAGCGACGGTGGCCGACCACCACCGCAAGCACCACCGCACGTCGCCGACCCCCACCGCACGCCACCACCACACAGATCTGAACCACCACCGCCGACCACAGATCTGAACCACCGCACGCGACGTTGATAACGATGACGATGATATGGATGATGTCGATCGGTCACAGCCCACAGATCTTCTCCAACGCCCGTCGCCAACCACCACAGATCTTCTCCACCGCCCGTCGCCGACCACCACAGATCTTCACAGACCACAGATCTGACTCGGGTCAGATGCAAGCTCACGTCTGACCGAAGAAGAGGTTCGGTCAGACCTCTTTCTCATTAAGATGTATCTAACCAAACGCACTTATCTAACCCATGTCTGACCAAGTCAAACATTAAGGTCTGACCAACCTCGTTAAAAGGCAAACAAACAACCCCTATCTTTTATCAGAAACATAGATAGTGTATGAATCTAAAAGTATTATTATTTGTATTAAACAAAACTTAAGAAGTAGAAAACATTCTAATGCGAATATCTATGTTTATTTAAATATATAATAGAAAAGGTGAAAATACTTCATTTTTTTATGTCTAAAAGTTAAAAGTTAGATCCAAAACTATATATATTAAAATGAAATGTCTGAGACAGTGGACAAAATAAGTTTACTTACCCAATATAAAAGGAAAGAAACAAATATAAACAAGATTTAGATGCAAAGTTATTTGTTTTATTTATACTTTCTAAATTAAAAATTAAACTAAAAATTAAAATCGCGTGACGCGGTGCGTCTAAAACTTTGTTAGGTCCATCAACAAACCCATCTTACGCCACAACCTACAAGTCAAAACAACTACACTTTACCGTCACTCACAATTACCCAGTGACGACCCTATAAATTTTTCTATTGGTGGTAAAAAAAATTTAAGGGCCGTATGGATATTGCTATATAATAAATTTTTCCTGTCCGGATAGGTCGGACGGGTCGTGTCATAATCAAAATTTGAAATTTCTATTCTAAACTTTATAAATCATAAGTTATAAATTTATAATTGAAGATTTGAAGTTAGTAATATTTTAAATTCTAGTTCATATTCGTTAATCTCTAATCAAATAACCATCTAAACAATAAAAGTAACTATATAAAACATTAAAATTTCCAGGACTTGATAATTTTAGCTCAATGCAACAACTGAAGTGGTGATAAAAAAAAAGCAACGCCCAGAAGTCGCTGCATAGTGATCATAATTGAAAATTTTTAATTGGTTATATGTTAAATATTGGGTTCAAACTCAACTAGGGCTATGTCTAATATAGGTTTTACAACTTAAGAGACTAAAATTTAGAAATTAAGGGGTAGTTGAGGACAATTAAAAAATTTTATGAGATGCGGTCGGAATTTTCACGTATATATAATACTAAAAGAATTAGGGTGGAAACAAGTGTTAGACACCGATATGAGAGTTGGATTTGGTACCTCACATGGTTCATTTTTGCATGGCTTATGAAAAATTTAGTTATGTAGTAGTATTAACTATTAGGGAAATATTCAAATAGAAAGTCTTTAAAACTAAAAAGTGTTATAAATATTAATATATTGACACGTGTACTTTTGATTCAAATTAGGTTGGTTTGGCAAAATTGGTAATCTTTCCACTTCTCAATTTCCATCTTTTCCAAACATTCATAACTTTTACATCCGATATATTTTTTTAATTACACCATAAAACCGAGTATTTTGTAATCTTTAAAACACTTATAGTATTGATATGAAAAAAACAATTTTTTTAACTCATTATGTAATTTCGTCTGATCATCGTGTAATCTTCTGAATTGATGAGGATTACACAATTATCGAGACTCGATTAAAAACAAGGTAATATATCGGTCTTAACTACATTTATTGTGTAAGAGTAAGTAATGTCGTCTCCACAGGGAATTGATGGAAAATGTTTAACAAATTTAATTCAATTGATTTAAAGACAAATTTTAGATTTAAAAATTAACACTTTGAATGATTGCTAGAATACTAATGCGAAAAGCAATGAAATTTAAAATAAATTTACTTAAATAATGAAAACTAATCACTTCCCGATCCTCAATTATACAAGGTCAACAATTCATATGCTCAATTTAGGGTTTGCCAAAACCTAATCGCAAAGACTTTAACTTTTCGATTAACGTAATAACAAATGATCAAACTTTTCATACTCGTTCATTCATAATATTATTAACCCGTCTATATCAAATTACCTCTCGATTTTAGTGAGTTCATGATGCAAGGAAACCGAAAACTGATAATTTCAACAAACAACTTCATTTATAAACGAATCTCTTAACCAAAAGTTGAACTTACATTCAAAAACCATTTTATAACAAAACCCTAATGAACACATAAAAAGTCTTACTTAACACAATCAATTCTCCCATAATCAATCATGAATGACCTAGCCACGCATCATCTTCTCAAATTCTTAAATCTGGAGTTGAATCAATGAGGATTAAGGATGAATTGGAATGAGCTGAGATGATTGAAAGCACCAAAATCCCCTTGAGAACACTAATTTTTGGCTAAGAAGAGTTCCCCTTCGAATTAGGTTTGATTTGGTTTAAATAAACTTGAAAATCCACAAAATTCGGATGTTGTTAGGCTATTGGCGTATCATATGCCCACCGGTATATGATGCCTCCTCATACTCCCAACTTTCTGTTCCTTTAATCAAATACACCCATAAATACGCCGCCCGGAGTATGATATGCCGCCTGGAGTATGACATGCCGCCTATACGCCGCCCGACGTATGATACGCCCAAACCCGGAGTATCATACGCCAGGTCTCTTTCTTGACCTCTTTTTTTCTATTAAACAATAAAATATTGACTCATGATCAGGAATACATATTAAACTTGAAACATAAAAAAATTACATTTCTTATTATTGTGTTATTCGAAAATTATCATTTTTAAAAAAACACAATTGTTAACATTAGACACAATGAGTAAGACAATGACCAACACTAGACACGATAGTTAGCAATAAACATAATGAGCTGCTTGACAAGAATTATACAATGACATAATTAGAATTACATAATGAACTAAAAAGCGTAAAAAATTATATTTTTAGTTTTGTGTTATTTAAAAATCACAATTTTTAAAAACACAATGCATAAACACAATAGTCAACATTAGACACAATGTGTACCACAATTAACAACACTAGACTCGATAATTAACAATAGACGCAATGAGCTGTTTGACGAGAACTACACAATTACTAACACTAGAGTCGATAATTAGCAATAAACCGTAAAAAAACGTATAAAAACTACATTTTCAGCATTTTGTAAATTGAAAATCACCCTTTTAAAAAACACAACGATTAACATTAGATACAACGGGTAACATAATGATTAGCACTAGACTCGATAATTAACAATAAACACAATGAGCTGCCTAATAAGAATTACACAATTACCTCATCATGATTACATAATGAACTGAAAACCTAAAAGAAATTACATTTTTAACATTGTGTTCATTGAAAATCATCATATCTAAAAAAACATAATGCATAACAAAATGGTCAACATTAGCCACAATGATATGATGAATATTATACAATTACCTGATATTACATAATTAGTTGACTAATATTACACAATGAGCTGAAATAACGTGAAAAAAACTTCGTTTTTATGTATCAAAATGCGTTATAAAGATTAAAAAACGTTTGTTTTTATGGTGTAATTTTTTTAAAAAATAATGTTGTATGTAAAAGTTACAAACGTTCAAAAATAAATATGGAACTTAAAAATGTGGTTAAGACTAAAAATACCATTGACCTATAGTTTGAAGTTTTAATTATTTACTATTATGAAATAGGATTTTTTCAACCCTTAAGTTTAATATCTGATGTATAATAATCTTTCCCACTATTTTTAGTTTTTCATTCATTTTTATAATAACCCTATCCTAACTATTAAACTAAGAAAAATAAACATAAACTAAAAGTAATTGGGGTTGCCTCTAAGATGACAAAAAAAATAGATGTGTTTATTTCAATCCTTGAAATAACTAGTTTGATAAAAGTGGTGTGTATTTATTTTATATTCTTGATCGTCATGATAAAAACAAGGAAAATAATTTATATACATATACATGTAAACATTGATTTTTTTTTATAAAAAAATAGACTTATCCTTCAACAAGCCAATCAGAACACGTTAAACAGGTGAGGTGAGTTCGATTGGCCTAAAGCCAACCCAAAAAATTATAAAAACATTTGGACCATGACAAAAGTCAATAAAACATGTCACTTCCTAGCTGTCTAACTGTGGCTAACCCGTAAAACTACAATTAAAATAAAATCCTATTTCAAAAAACCCTCAAAAAGTTCTTATTTTATCTTCTAAATTACTCAAAAAGAAAATATTTGTTAGCCAAACTAATATAATAAACCCAAACTTGAAGAAACAGCCCATAAAAGTATAAAACCTAAATGATCAATCTACTAAACAACAGAATCCCAAAAACTATCATAATGATAAACCAACAATAACAACATACATTAATAAAATCAATTGATTCAGTACATACATAGTCAAGAAACATCTCGTTAAAATTAGTCTATCTAAGCAAACACCAAAGATTTAACCATCAGCAATTCTTAAACGGACAATAAACATGTAACCATGTTCATGCTGCTACATGTTTAGAAAAAAATCAAAACAAATAAAATATAATCTTTAACCGATAGACGATAACTTCTCTTTTAGACTTTTTCTTACATTCTTTTTGGTAGTTTTAAATCACACCAATGTAATATTTATTTGCCTTTTTCACATCTTTTTGTTTTAAGTGTTGTTTTTAACTTTTTGAAATATTCAAGTAACTCGGGTGACGGGTTCAATGCGAATTATGTCAAAAGCATAAACTTCAACCCGAACACGGCCTATTTAACATGGTTATCTATACGTGTCAGACAGGTTAATTGATGAGTTGGCATATAATAATCAAGCCATAAATGTGTTAATCATGTTGATTGTTTGCAGAAATATGGGTTAGATAGTTAGTGGATTGACTCGTTTCATCAAACAGTTGGCAGATAATCCTATTTAACTGAATATGTAAAACATGTCAATTTGAACACGATATTTTTTTAAAAATAAATTAGATGTGTCAACTCAAAACTTGATGTTTTTCATATCGTACTTTGATCGTATCAGAAATTTCACCCTTGATGATTTTATTCTGCATGTAAAAAACCAAGTAAACTAGTAAATAATTTAAAGAGGCTCTCAAGAGGTTACCCACGCTAGTAATCATACAAGTCCCCCATTGTAACAACAATCTAGCCATTAGCAAATCATCATGCTACAACCTTTAACTAGATTTCCCTTTGATTTTCACTAAAATAATCAAACATTCAAATCATATCGCAACATAAAATCATACATTTCATCATTTGGTATCAAACATCTGTGTGTTTCAATCTCTAGTGTCTTATACTTAAACCCAACACACACTTTCAACCCCATCAACAAATGGATGTTACTTCTGGTCACAAACATCTCTACACCTCCGGCCACCGTGCCATCACAGACCACCGTAACTCCACCTACAAACCACAGGCTTTTCCGGCGACAACCGCCACCGGATTCCCGCTTCTCGCCATCGCGATAGCCTGCATCACAGCCCTCACTTTCCTGATACTTAGCTACTTCTTGATCACCAAATGTTGTTACCCGTTAACGCGGTTCTTGATGACCCGAACCGCGGCTTCGGAAGAGCCCCCGTCGATCTACTCCACGCCTGCGTGGCAGATCACGGGGCTCGACGAGTCGCTGATCCAACAGATACCCGTGTGTCGCTATAGTAAACGCGACGGTGATAGCAAAAGGTTGTATAAATGTGTTGTTTGTTTAAATGAGTTTCAAGATTTGGACACATTAAGAGTGTTACCTATTTGTGACCATGGGTTCCATTTGCACTGTATAGACATTTGGCTTAGGAGTAACCCAAACTGCCCGATTTGTCGAGTGAACATCGCTGGTGCTGGCCCGATTCCAACGGGCCCGACCGTCCCGACTTCTTCGCCCCAAGACCCGACACCATTGGCTCGTAGCAGCCCGACTAGCAGTGATCAAGATTTTGTTACAATTGAGTTGGGTGGGGACTTTCACGAGTCAAGAAAGTGTCACATTAGTCCGGTAGTTAGCGACGAAAGGGCAAGTGTCGCGAAAGATGAGGAGCTTGTGATACAACCCCTTAGGCGATCATTCTCGATGGATTCTGCGGCCGATTGTCACGTTTACTTGTCAATTCAAGACATCATACGCAACCACGAAGAAGCTAACAGGACGAAACGACCATTTTTCTCGTTCGGGCATACGCGGGGATCGCGTAGCGCCATCCTTCCTCTTGAGTTGTAATTAGATGATTGTTTGATCTTCATGTTTGCATATTATTCGTTATTTTTGAGGTGTGACGAGATATTATATTCATTTTTCACTTGAAAAAACATTTTGTGACATATAAAAAACGGTCGCTAAGACTTTGAGCAATTTTGTTTAGCCAATGTTATGTTTGGGGAAACAGTAACGATAGAGTAAATCTTTAAAGTGACGATGCCACTCATTTATGAAAAAAGTAATTAAGCATTTAGTGACATGACAAAAAGAACTATATAAAAATTTGGAGATGCAAAATAATAATACAAAAGATATAGCAATCTTCACTTTTTACCAAGTTGTTTTGGGTTACATCTTATAAAATTTGGAGAAAATCTAGCCATTTTTTATATGTATGAATAACAAATTAATTATATTTATAGTTAAGACTCACGAGTGAAATTATAGTCTCGTATCCATCGTATCCTACTTAAATATCATTAAAGTGGATCTCATATCCTACCAGTCAAAAGAAAACATGCGAGAAAATCATACATAGAAACAATATTCACATATCATCTTTCATTATGTACTATGTTTCCGTATGATAAAATAACAAAAATGCTAATATATAACGTAACGCTCCAGAACCAATTCAACAGGGATTGAAGCTGACAAGTGATAGCCAAGTTAGGTGTAAGAAGGAAAATATACACAAAAAAAACCCACTGAAAAATATAATTTTTAATCTTACGGACCGTATGATCATGGTCTTACGACCTGTAACTTGGTGGGTAAGGACATCTCTTGGGGTTGCCATAAGTGAAGCATGACAAGGATAATCTCACAAACTATAACATTAGTTTTTACGGTCTGTAAGATCAGAGTGATTCAAGTAATCATCTGGGGCATGACACGTGGCTGTGACTCACCCCAAATCACCAATGGACCATAACATCCTCAAATATACGGTGTGTAAGATTGATTGGTGTGGGCTATAAATAGAATATCGAACTTGTGCTCGTTTAACTAATTTCCCAAGTTCTAAACTAGTTTAGAACATTAAAAGCGAGTATTGCATTCTTCTGTTGGTCTAGAAGCATCCAAAAAGTGTTGTGTAATATTTCGTTTAGTTTAATGACGTTTAAACAATCATTTATAGAACATCAAACTTGTGCTCATTTAACTAAATTCCTAAGTTCTAAACTCGTTTAGAAGATTAAAAGCGAGCATCTACAATCCTCTGTTGGTCTAAAAGCATCCAAGAAGTGTTGTGTAAGATTTCGTTTAGTTTAAACATGTTCAAATAATCCCGAGAGTTATATTTACTAGAGATTATCTGTTCTTATTATGTTGCACAAGCCTTTTAACTATTATAAGTGTGGAACACTGTGAATTATAGTCATCCAAGGACTCTGCATACATCAAGTGAGTCAACAATATTAAGATACATGATATGTCTTTAGATGTTATATCTTGTGTTAAGCTTTGAATATGTAACATTTAACCTTTATAGATTATCTATAATAGTATTGGTATATTCACCATGTGACCCCCTAGTTAGTAAGACCTAGGGTGGAATGCCTTAGCAGGTGATTAAGCTTGAAAGATGGATGATCTGACGATAACAAACGTAAAGTTGGATATGTATAAATGTTCAAATGTGTGTTAGAAATAAGACATTCAACATTAATGCCTTAATTATAAAAATAAAAAATTTAAAATAAACAAAAATCTTGAAGTACTTTTTCCTTTTACATTTGTCCTTGACCACCTACACATAATTCTTCACAACTCATATTTTAGATATTCAATGTTAAGACCTTAATTAAAAATAAGTATGTTATAAAACATCACATTGAAAAGGTTTTAAAAGAAAAAAAATCTATTAGAAAACGAAACCATAAAAAAAAATTATAATGATTTGTACATTTGTGCTTCAATGACATGTATATTATCATGCAAAACTCACCTTTTGAAAAACAATTTTATAAAGCTCAGATAAAAATAAACACGACTCAATGATATACTCAGAATACTATAAAACATAATATGTTCATAGTATACAAATGACACAATAGTAATTTTAGCAGATTAATTTTTTTTTTAAAAAACGATATAGCTTTGTAGCTTGATTTGTTTGCATAAGAAGTGACTATCATTAACAATTACTAGATATAAAAAAACATGATCTCGAGTATAAATATTAACTTTCAATCATCAACATGCCATCACTATTCACTACTAAAACTCTATTCACCAAAATACAACAAATTAATACTAACACAATACAATACACAAGTTTTAAATCCTCTAAACCTGGCATATAAATCCTCCATGACAATTGACATGTTTTAGGGAGAGAAAAACCTTTCAAGTTTGTAGTTACATTCTATAGTCAAAAAAAGCTAGAATCCATAGCTAGAGGGGTATATCTGACACATCTAAAAGTATAGGGTGTAAAGTGTTCTACTAGCTTCGAGGCAACTCTAGTTAATAATTAATATTCCAATATGGCCCCTGCAAGAGAGAAATTACAAGCCTTACGCCCCAAGCATCCGAAACCCCAATTTCATCAGATCTGCTCAGCCCCTCCTCCGCCGATCACCACCACCGTCTCCGGCAGCCTACGTCAGCCGTGAAATTTCACTCTAAACCTCTCAATTCATCGGATACTTCTCACGGTTCGTTTTTTTTTATTATTCTCAGTCGATCACACAGATGCGTTAATGTCACTTATAAGTTATAAGCTGTTTGTTTATCAGCATTCGATTATGTTACTGTTCGATTTGAATTAGTTGTTTCGAATTTTGAAGGATTTGAGGTGTTAGTGTTAGATCGCGAATACGGATATACTTTTGCACTATTTCAGTTTGTTCGTGTTTCGAAATTGTATCAGTATGTTTGAATCAAAGTAGCTTCGATGAACATATATAGTATCTAGGAATGGCGATCTGTATGCGTCTCGTAACTTTTAAAAAAAAAATTAGGGGTGGATTTGGACTATTGGTGTCGTACATGCTTAGAGTTTTACAGGATTTGCGATTTTGTAGTTGTTTTTGATGATTATGAACATAGTATATCAACATTCAACACAACCAAATACATAGTGTCACTGAGTTTTGCTGTATATTTAGTCCAATTTGATTGACGTATGCATTCCAAAGTTGAATACTAACGTGATAACAAAATTAATTATTGTTTTTGATTTAGGAAATTAACACTTGTTGGATGCTTTAGTAGTGGCATCGTATGTTTTTGGCCAAAAATGAGACTATAAACCCAATGTGCAGGGAAGAAGTTTTAGTTAATGAATCAAGCTCCTAGCAAGAAAAAAAAATCATCTTTGTTAATGGTTTGGGTACTCCTAAAGACTATATGTGTAATATCAGAAGTTGAAATTAGAAGTAGATTTGCATAACCATAGCTATACCACAGTCTCTTAAGTATTCAGTCAACTGTATTTTTAGGGGGAAGTATATCAGACTTGCTTTTTTTTTATCTTCCTAGAATCTGCTGTAAGCATGCATCTGCGTGAAGCTGCAGTGTAATAATAATTGTCTTGTTTTATAGGTCCTTGAATATGTATGATCCTCTTGGAAACCCACCTGGAGGGGCAAGACCACCATCAAATACACCACAAACTCCTTTTGGGAATCCATTTTATGGTGCCAGTTCAGGATTAATCAGAGGTGGACTTGGTGCATATGGAGAAAAAATCTTAGGTTCAAGCTCTGAGTACGTGCAAAGTAATGTAAGTGACACTGCAACAACACTTCAGTGATATAGTTATTTTTAAATCGCTCCATCAGATCTCATTGATATTGATTTATGTGAAATGTAAAAAAAAGGCACAAAGTAGTCTCTTAAGCAATAGGAAGGGTATATCTTGGACAATAGTACATAGTGTAGTAGTGTTAGGTGATTTACAGGTTCAGTGAGGGTGTTACAAGAATATGATAAAAAGGCTTTTACCTATCTTTACACTAAATGCATGGAGATAATACTAAATGCAAGTTTTGACTCAAATTTAAGAACGAGGGAGTAAAGAAGATTGCAATTGGCCATTCATCTTTTTCTATGTATCATAAATTTGTAACATAGCGTGCACAAAAGTTAATGCAATCAGGCTGCTGTTTTCTGCCTTGTTAACAGCTTCCTTTGGATCTTATAACATTTTGAAAGCACATTTGGATGTAAAAAAACATTTTTTGGGAGTTTGCACTGCCACAGTTAAATCATCCTGTATTTAGTGGTTTTGTTATTTAACTATGTGTTGTATGATATGTATTATGATTGTTATGGGTACTGCCTTTGTGAACGAGTCGGGGGTCTCTCCGGTAGCGGTCTCTCTATCTCTCAGGATAGAGGAAAGACTTGCCACCACATAACCCCCCCCAGACCCTGCTTTTCAGCGGGATACACTGGGTATGTTTGTTTGTTTGTTTGTTTGTTTGTTTTGGACGAAGCTGTGTGCTAGTTAATCTTGCTTTTCAGAAAAATAAAACTCGTCTGGAGGCCACTAGTTACCAACCATATAAACTGACGTGACACTAGGGGAATTAACCTTTACTGCTCCATCAGTTTTTTTTAATGTGTCTTTTCACATGTTCTCCACAAAATAAAACAAGGATTTTAGGGATTTTCACGTTACAAGTTTTTTTGAACTTCATTAGAATGTATATCCCTATTTTAAGTTATTTGATAGAACTATTCTCATAAGCAGTTAAATAAATGTCTCAAAATACGTGTTTTACATCCTCCCTGCATGGTAATTTGGTATTTTCTATGAACTCTAGAAATCATAACATCTTTGGATGTTTTAGTGCATGGCTATCAATATTGTGCTGTTTGATTGTATTTGATTCAAGCAGAGAATGCTAACCAGTTGATTAAATAGTATTGCACAATACCTGACACCCTATATACCTTAACTAGGTGTTGTTTTTCTTATTACTAGCATGTATAGTGATTGCATACTTACTAGCATTTAGCAGCTACATGAACGAGCGGTTTTGAATAATTACGCTACGACCATGCTATGCTATGCGCCTATGCTATATATGCAAACATACACACA
The DNA here is from genome assembly GCA_018326445.1 of Flaveria brownii. Taxonomy (NCBI): domain Eukaryota; kingdom Viridiplantae; phylum Streptophyta; class Magnoliopsida; order Asterales; family Asteraceae; genus Flaveria; species Flaveria brownii. The sequence goes on from BJCN01326250.1 coordinate 21,616, forward strand.
CACACTCAACACACTTGGAGCCGTAGGTCTCTATGAGAGCAGCCTCTCTTTCCCTTGAAGTAGAGGTGGAGCTTGCTCTCGTCACACCCTCCCCATACCCTACAACTAGCTATGCTATTACTGGGATTATATCGGGTATGTTTGTTTTGTTTGTTTGTATGAACATTTTTTTTTGTTATTTGGTGCAAGTGTACCAAACAAGAATGGTAACAACATGCGAAATGCGATCGCCAATCAAAATACATGTAAATAATACGATAACTCCAAATTCCATCTACGAACTGACATATAATGATTGTTTTATTTGGAACATAAACTGAATCATGCAAATGCAGCTTGACTTTTTTGTGAAAGGACTACACTTTATATCTATGTTATTAATGCGAGCCAGGTGCGTGCTAGGCCTCAGGCGAGGCAAGGTTGTTGTGCCTAAGATAGACACAAGGTGAGGGCTTTCAGAAAGCACACTTGGGGCTATGCTCTTGTCTAGGCGCAAGGGGAGGCAACACAATCACATGCCTCAAATCTGACAGTTTTTTGCATTCTTCTTTCTTTCTTTCTTCTTCTTTTTAAGCCACTGTTGATTATCATTCTCTTCTAAGGACTTCACCGATCCCCTATAAAGGGGTTTGGGCTATATTTATTCTGTTTTGGGCTTTTTGTTTTCAGGCGTGTGCTTTTACACCTTGCACCTAGGCAGCGGATATGCCCTTGTTGCCTTAAGTGCGCCTTGTGCCTTAGACTACCTAGCTTTATATGATAAGCTTTATGCTAGACAAAAAACCAACCTCTTGTGAGATTGTAATGTACTTGGTAATCTTAACTGTGTAATCAATCTCACATGTGATATGATGTCTGTGATTTTTAAGGTTGGATGTTTATTTCTTTACTGTTCTATTTGTTCACAGATTAGTCGATACTTCTCTGATCCACAATATTATTTTCAAGTCAACGACCATTACGTGAGAAACAAATTGAAAGTTGTTCTATTCCCTTTCCTGCACAGGGTAAGTTTTAGTTTATTATCATTTTGCTGGCCTTTATTTCGTTCTTTCTTTAAGTTATAAATATGTCATCTACAGGGTCATTGGACAAGAATAACTGAGCCTGTAGGGGGTAGGCTATCATATAAACCCCCCATTTATGATATCAATGCCCCAGATTTGTATATCCCATTGATGGCTTTTGGTACGTACGTTGTTCTTGCTGGCTTCTCATTGGGACTTCAAGGAAAGTAAGTATCATCTTTACCCTAATATCATAATATACATTCTTTTTCAATTATGTTGAGGAAAGTGGAACAGATTTTTTTATCCGTAGTCTGACCTCTAGACTCTAGGCCGTTATGTACAAGTTATATTCAACACAACTAGCAAGTAGCAACATCGATGATTTTTACTAAAGATGTGCGATCAGGTGTCCTGCTGTATGCATCGGCCCGTTGGCCAAATGGACAGGTCATGTGGATTGTGGGTTGGGTAACGGATCAAAACTGAAAAAAAGAACAATTACAGGCTAAAATGGGTTGGGTTGGTTTGGCCTGAAACCTTTTTTTTTTCAATTGTTTTAGCTAGTTTTAAGTAGTGTATCAAATATGATTATACATTTCTCCATCACCGTATCTCATCCACCATTAAATTTTCCCCCTTTTTCTTCATTAAAATTCTCATCACATCATTCATCCAAACCCTAGATTTCATCAAATCAAAACCTATAAATCCCCCCAAAACCCCAATTTATCTCAAAATTCAGCCACACACCACCAGATCATACACAATCCTCCATATTTCCTTTCAATTCACCGATCAATATCCCCAAATATCCACCTGTT
>BJCN01326254.1:3636-14445 GCA_018326445.1 Flaveria brownii
TTACTAGATGAATCCAATTCTATATGCCCATAAGACGAAAACTGAACAAAATACAGAATAAAAAAAATAATACTATTCTTCAACAGGTGCCCGCAATCTTGAATAGGAGTTGACTTCAGCTACTTGATTCCTCCTTCAAAGAGTAGCTGATCGCGATATCAATTGGTTCCATTTGACTATACAATCGACATAATTCTTGTTGATTTGTGACCTTATTGCATGGTTTCTTTTTGGCATTAATTGGTTGCATTCATCTCAATAGATCGGCTAAGTTCGAACCAAAAGGTTCGTTACATACCTCTTGCCAACACTACCTTTTAGACCTAGATTTGAGTTACTAGTTACTTAATATTTAGTTTTATTTTAGTAATGTATTAGACTAGTACACAAGTCCTTTTATGTCTCACATGTTTAACATTTGATACATGTAGATGTGCAATGTAAACTGTAAAGGAGCATATTAGATCAACTAGAAAATAATACGTACGAGTTGCTCATATCCATCTTGTTCTCCCTTTATTACATGTGCAAATTGTTTATACTCTTATATTCTTAAGAATCCCATATAATGCTTTGAGGCATAAACGTATGTCCATTTCGAATTTTCACATCTGTATCAAAGTTAATTTGACCTTCAGTCTAACACAACAACATGGAACACACACCTTTAACATATCTTCTTGAAGATTTGATGACAGATTCTTATATTCCTATAAAAGTCAAAGCATCTAATTTTCGTTTTAATGGATATATGCATCTTAAATTCCTCTCCGCCTTTAAAAATTAGCCATGTATCCAAGTTGATATGTTGCACTAACAATGTTCTGGTTAATTACATGTGTTGTGAATTTGTTTCTTCGTATTCCATGAGTAGAGGCCAAAAATTATGATCTGAATTTGTTTCGAAAATTGGATTTATAGTATTCTTTATTGTTTCTTCTCGATACCTTTGTATCTTGATTGGATAATGTAGGTTAATCTTGCGGGTCAACGGGTCTTATTTTGTGCAAGTCGTGTCATTAGAAAGTTTAATTTTATTACATGTTTGTAGTAAATTCAGTTTAATTAAATGTTATTGGGGCATTATAAGAAACATGGGTAGATAGAGTGTGTCAACCCACCCCATGCATGTCTTTTCACTCTTTTGCATATTTTCTTTCTATTAAGGGGTGAGTCTTTATTTATTAATGGAATGCAATGAGTAATTTCAAGTGAGCAAAATAAAAAATTCAGTTGTGTTTCTTTTCTTTCTTTTCATTTGTGAGTTTTCAAGCAACCAGAAGAGCCATAACTTCCTTTCACATTTTTGAGTTTGTACCAGTAATTAATAACACATGCTCCGGTGAACTCAATTAGGATCATTCAAATACTTAAGATCTTAAGAGATGTAGAAAAGTTTACTTTATTATCCCAATTATCTTTTGTAATTCTCATTTGCTCATATATATCACTTATGAATAGTGTTATTTCTAAAAACTATTTTAAGCTATAGAAACCATTAAGCAATTAATATTGATATGAGTAAAAAATATACACGTGTATACTCATACCTTGCAAGGCAGAGATAATTTTTATATATAAGAATGAACTACATATATATTGAGTCCTAGAAACAAAGTCTAATCTAAGGCTGAAAAAATTGTTAAAAATTAAGCTATAATCTTGAGTGTCCCGCCGACCAAGTCTTCAATTGCCTCGAGCATATATGCCCGGGGCTAACTTGGTTTCTTTCGAACCATAGTACAGTCTAGCCTGCAAATAAAGTTCCAAACATTGAAAAACATGCAAGTGAATTGGTTAGAAATGTACGAAACTAAAACTGAAATTTCAAGATAGTACACCATTGCAATTATCAATACTAGAATATTATACATGCTTCCCTTTCCTTTCATGACTCTTTATCTAAGAGACCAATCATTTTTGGCATTTTATCATCTACTACAACTGTTGTAATTAAGAACACAAGGCCTAACATGAGAAAAAAGAGTCTGTCAAGTTAGCCAAGGAGTGACTACCTCACAAACCAAACAAGACGCTATAATTTACTATCACTTTGTGTTGATATTAGGCAAGTCATCCTTGGCTACCAAACAAAACTCTTCTCTTCATGTAAGAACGTTTCTTATTCTTTTATGAGTTTTACATGCATTGGTTATCCAAGCACAACGTCTATTTATAGAGAATCATTAATCGATCATTGGTCTTTGAAATTTCATAATGCCACCTTAGGCAGAATATATCCAGTGTCTTTACTAAATGAATCAAATTCTATACGCCCATAAAACGAAAACTGAACAAAATGTTAGTAAAAAGAATACTATTCTTCAACAGATGATCACACTTTTGGAGTTGACTTCAACTACTTGATGCCTCCTACTAAGATTAGTTGAGATATCAATCGGGTCCATTTGGCTATTCAATCCACATAATTTTCATTGATATATGTGTGACCCCAATGCATGATTTCTTTTTTCATGATTGGTTGCATTCATCTAAATAATTTAGCTAAGTTGGAACCATAAGATTCGTTAAATACATATTGCCCATAGTCCCTCTAAGACCTAGTTTTGAGTTACTAGTTGCTCGATATTCAGATTTATATTACTTATGTGAGCGAGCACCAGTCGGAGACACAGACTTCTTCCCGGTAAAAGTGGGACTCCACCAAGGATCGGAATTGAACCCATTTCTCTTCACATTAGTGTTGGATGAGATGGCCAAGTCAATACAGGAGCCAGTCCCGTGGTGCATGCTGTTTGTAGATGATATTGTGTTAATTTCAGAATCTGAAACGGTGCTTAACGAGGGGCTAGAACACTGGAGGGCAGCACTAGAGCGCAAAGGCTTAAGGATAAGTCACTCTAAGACAGAATATATGCATTGTAACTTTGGTGGAGAGACTGAAGAGGACACTCAAATTAATATTCAGGTTTTGGCGGTCCCACAAAAGTCTAGATTCAAATACATGGGCTCATACATGCAGGAGGACGGAGAGATACACAGTGATATAACTCACCGTGTTCAATCAGGATGGTGCAAGTGGAGAGTAGCATCAGGGATTTTGTGTGATAAAAGGTTTTCGGCAAAACTAAAGGGAAACTATATAGAGTGGCAGAACGTCCAGCTATGTTATACGAAACAGACTGTTGGGCCATAAAGAAATTGCACGAGCGACAAATAGAGGTAGCGGAAATGCGAATGCTGAGTTGGATGTGTGGACACATAAGACCGGATCAGATAAGGAACGATGTGTTTCGACAGAGGCTAGAGGTGGCTTGCATCACAATTAAAATACGAGAGGAAATATTAAAATGGTTTGAACATGTGAAGAGGACACAGATGTTAGTGCCTGTTAGAGCAGTAGAGTACATCACCCTAGAGGGTAGGAAGAGTAGAGGAAGACCTAAGTTGACTTGGGACGAGATAATTAGGCGAGATATGGTAGAGTTGCACCTCTCTGAGCACATGATCGAGGATAGGAGTGCGTGGAGGCGTAGAATTAAAATTAAGGACTTCTAGTGGGATCTGTGGGTAGGAAAAGCAAAGGAAGACCTGATGTGTGACCACCCGCGTGATGTGTAGGTAATCGACATTTGCCCTCTATAGATGGAACATGCTACTTATTTGATGTATGTACTAGCTTCGAGTTGTTATGCTTATGGGTATGGGTATGGGTATGCTTATGCTTATGTGATGTATGTTATGCTTATCAATATACTTAAGAATATTATCTATGCTTATTTTAAACCTTTATGTGATATATACCTATGTGTTGTTTGCTATATAATTTGATTGCTATCATCCTCGAGTCGGGGGTCTCCTTGGAAGCGGTCTCTCTATCTCTTTAGATAGACGAATGACTAGCCACCACCTACCCCCGAGATCATGTTTTTAAGTTGGATATACTGGGTATGTTTGTTTGTTTGTTTATTAAAGTATGCACAAGTCCTTTTATTCTTTTAATGTTTAACATTTGAATACGTTAAGATGTGCAAATGTAAACTATAAATGAGTATAATGGATCTGTTAGTAAAAAATAAGAGTTACAAAGATGTCCATTTTGATGTCACCTTATTATACATGTAAATTGTTTATACCATTTATATTCTTAGAGTTTTTCAATAATGCTTTATTTAAGATGCATAAGCGTACGGTACACCCATTTAGAATTTTCACATCTATATACATACAACATAGGTTAGTTTCTAGTTTATTACACAAGTTAAATAAATAAAATATTAAATAGTTAGTAGCAAAAAATTATTAATTATAAAAACGATATTTTAAAATAATATATGATTAAAATTACATATGACTAAATAACTATAAGTAATAAAACAATAATATTATTTTTTAAACTTTATTTTTATTTTTATTTTTATTTTTTTCAAAAGAAATTAAATCTATTGTTTCAAACAAATCTTAATTTAAATTTTTTAAAAATTTTCTTATGATAACTCCAAATCTAATTGCTTATAAAAACTTTAGTTTTTAAAAAACCCCTGATGAGTTAAAATATCTACTTTAAGATTTGATGGTAGAATATTCTTGCATTCCTATTAAAGTCAAAACATATCGTGGTCTCACTGGAATATATGCACCTAAAGGAGTAAACTTTGAGCTATTATTTAGAAATTAGAACCCTAGAATTAGCAATCTTGACATGGTCTAGTGAAGCTTCTTATATTCTTTTTCACAAAAAGTAATAACATTTGACGGTATTTTTTCTATAGTTACTAGCAAGTGTCACTTGGGATATAAAACGACACATGCACATATCAGAAACAAAAATAGAACCAACAACACTAAATCATAGTACATGATGAAAAAAGATGGATAGTTAACATAAAACATCCAAATAAACTTGCATTTCCAGAGGAAATTATGTCAAATCTTTCACAAATACTTGAATCGACTTAAATCAATACTTGTTAGAAACCTTGCTTAATTAGAGATTTCAGGGTCAAATGCATCAAATCTTCACAAGATGAACTATGCATGTGACGCCAAGTCTTTATATACATCTTGAGTTTATGGTTTCTTTTTCGACTGTAAATTTGTATCAACGTGTGGATACAATATCCATTTCTAGAACATTCCTCAAAGCGAGGAGTGGCCGAAACTATCATCAGTTTCTACTCTCAGGTAATTGGGTAGCCAATCTTTGGTTAGATTATGCTCCTTCTCTGTATCCTTGTTTATTAATTAGAGAAAACATGCTCAAATGAACTTAATTAGGATCACTTTGAGAAGGATAAGTTAATTTAAGTTCCCAAAAGTCTCCTTTCATACTCAATCCGTCCTATATACTACTTATCAGTACTTTTATATCTTAAAAACATTTTAAGCTATATAAAGTAGTAAAACATGTAATATTATACCTTGGCAACATACAGGTTGGATAAACAGTTCAACAAAAGGCTCACTCGATCATCACATACAAGATAGAGGGAATTTGTTATATGAACACGAAACTCACACACCCTACAAGTCCTTAACCACGTGAATTAAGACACGTTAGATTACATAAAGTGGGGACTGCATATTGAAAACCAAAAACAAAGCCAAATTTATGGCCCAAGAAAACTCGAAAATGTACTATGGTCTTGAATGTCCAATTTTTTAAGTCATCAGTTACCTAAAATCATGATGGCTAAAACTGGCATCAACTATGCACACTATTAACTTGTTATCCTTTAAATGAATGTATAGTCTAGCCTACAAATATAGTTCCAAACACCGAAAAAAATGCAAATGGTTAGAGCTTTAGCAAACTAAAACTAAACATTTCAAGATATTACTTCATATCAATCATAAGTACTGAAATGTTATACGCACTTCCTTTTCTTTTTGTAGCTATTCAGAATAGACTCTAAGACCACATGCACAATGAAGACAAATGATCATTTCACATATCAAAGAAGCACCCAACAGTAGCCATTTAATAAGACTAGTAGCATGCACATTCCTAACTAGCCAATGCCTGATTTCATGGTAAATGAAACAGAAGAATTCACCACCACTTTGAGCTGCAATGTGGTAAATGAAAACACTACATTTTCAAGTCACAACATTATAATCATTTTATCATCTACAACAGTTGTTGTAATCAAGAATACAAGGCCTAACATGAGAAAAAAGAGTCTGTCAAGTTAGCCAAGGAGTGACTGCCTGACAAGCCAAACAAGGTGTTATAATTTACTATCACCTCGAGTCGATATTAGGCAAGTCATCCTTGGCTACCAAACAAGGCTCTTCTCTTCATGTAAGAACCTCGTTTCTTATTCTCTTATCAATTGTATGTGTGTTCATTGTCCAAGCAAAATGTCTATATATAGAGAAGCGTTAGTCATTCGTCTTTGAAATTTTATAATGCCACCTTTAGCAGAATATATCTAGTTTTTATACTAAATGAATCTATTTTGTACACCTGTAAGAAGAAAACAGAACAAGGTATGGAGTAAAAGGAATACCATTCTTTAACACATGGCCATAATCTTGAACTAGAGTTGACTTCAACCACTTGATGTCCTCTTTAAAGATTAGTTGAGATATCATTTGGGTCCATTTGGCTATTTAATCCACATAATTGCTGGTTTGTGACCCCAATGCGTGGTTTCTTTTATCAACAGGGCCGGCCCATCAATAGAATTGGGGAAGCCATGGGCTTAGGGCCCCCAAAAACACAAGGCCCCCAATTTTAGAAAAAAGTTCAACCAGACAATTATGAAAATTTGATTACACACAAAAGCTTACAAAAGGCTCATTCTGAAACAAAATAACCTACAAATAGTCCAACTCCTATTTGAATTCCAATGACAACTAGCAATAGGTAAGTGTTCTATTCATGTTATAATGTTTGCTTTATATTTTAATTGTTTATTATTCTTTGTTTTTGTTAGACAAATGATACGCATCATAGGAAATAGATTATTCCAGCTACGCAAAATATATTTAAGAATTACAGTTGTATAAAGCATTAGCTAATTTTGATTAACAGACTCAACCTAATAAAAGTATAGCCAATTTTTAAATATGTTGAAAAAAAAAAACGCATTTATAAATTAGAGCCCAAATTTTTTTTTGAATAATGGTCTCATATTTGTACTTCGCTTGGGGCCCCCAAAATAATTGAGCCGGCCCTGTTTATCAAAGTTGGAACCTTATGGTGCGTTTGTGCCCGAACACTATCTTTTAAGATCTAGATATGAGATACTAACTACTCGATATTTAGTTTTTATTTTAATAACACAATAGACTAGTAACAGGTCCTTTTAAATCTGAAATATTTAGAATTTGAATATGAGTAAACGTGCGACGAAGCATTTTAATTTTGTGCTCAATGCATCTACATTGGTGCAACACTATTATTTTAGTTTTAATCTTGTACTTAGTATGGAAATCAAAGTCAATTCTTTCATTATTTCTATGGTTATTCACTTTAAGTACAGATTTCATTAAACCACATACTTATGTATGTGAAAACTAAAGAAAACAAATTAAACCGGTCAAGTAATCTATAGATTTTTTTATCACCACCCACTAAAGAAAACATGTGTGTATATTGATAGGGGTAGTGATCAAATGAAAACCGTAACGTGGTTTTACATATATGTTACACATAGGTTACGTATACGTAACAGTTTTTCATTTAACACGGTATTACGTATATGTAACTTTTTTCATTCTCGCGTTCATGTTCAACATATATATACCAAATACTTAAATAATCATTTTTACTTTTAAACGAATAAAAAAAATTTGAATTTTGTTCAACATATGTGTGTGTGTATGCCAACGTTGTTCTCAAACCCGCATTTCCTAAAGCAAAGTACTCATCTATTTTTGTTCATATAATTAAGTTGAAAATTTACTGTAAGAGGATTGAGATAACAGAATGCTAGTTGCATGTACTTGTAATTACAATTGGATAGATAAGCATTGTGAATTGTGATTGTGCTTGACAATAAAAATGAAGTCAGTACTACAAGAAGTAAAACCTTGAAGATTTAAACAATATAAATACAGTTAAAATAAATTGCTATCGGAACATTTGAAAAAACATAAGAATAGACCTTTGTATAATGTGCATGGTTCGAACATTGTAATCGCATTATGGAGTAGTATTCTGAGTTAAAATAATTACATTTGTAGTATGCCATCCTAGATAACTTCAACACAACAACAATATATTGTATCATCAATTTTGCAAAATATTGTTTCTATAACATTATCAACAACTCCTTTGTTGAGTCCATATGGCTAAGAGAATATATTCATATAATCTATATCCCCATCATAAGCACACAAGCTCTTGAGTTGATAATTGAGGAGAAATGTCAAAGTGCAAAGTGTGGATGGTGTGATTAGTGTGATTGAGGCATCAAAATATGTTCATTTAATTTGTATCCTCTTTATATTTATCCTTTTAGGTTCATGTATTCATTTCTTGCTTTACAAACTCATCATTTGTATCCCCTATCTCATATCCTAGCATTGCACAGTTTCTACTATATGGTTGCATATCCCAAAGTCCAATAAGACTAGACTATAGCATGATTACTGTAAGGCCCCCTTTCCGGGCACCTTACAGTTGGTCATTCACAGCATAAAACATACATAATAAAATTTTAAGCAACGGAATTATTTTAACAAAAACCATCCATTCATTTAAAACACTGTTGTTAAGCAATACATTTTAGTTCATAAGTCACAAAATGTTTAATTGAATGATTTACAAAACAACAGTATCGTCAAAACATAAATGGATGTCAGTGTTGCCCGCCAAGTAGCCATCCCCATGTGCCATCCTCAGCAACCTATCACCTGCCAACTGGAAAATACATAAAAGTCAGCGTTGCTGAGTGAGTTCTAGTTTTATAGTTAAAATACTTTACTTTTCATTCAAAAACCGTTCATCAATTTCATAGGTGATCATACATCGTACGTACACATAGGTAATACTTTTATTATCTTCATCATCGTTCAATTCATACTTTTATCATTAATCTTCTCTTAAGCTGTGAGACTTTTGCGACACCAAGTCGCTCACCTCTAAGCCAATCACAAAGATTGACCTACGTACTGTGAGTCTGTTGCGACACCAAGTCGCTCACCTCTAAGCCAATCACAAAAATTGACCTACATACTGTGAGTCTGTTACGACACCAAGTCGCTCACCTCTAAGCCAATCACAAAAATTGACCTACATACTGTGAGTCTGTTGCGACACCAAGTCGCTCACCTCAATCTCAAGGATTGACCCTGTGTGCATCCTTCGGGGTAGCGAACCTGCATCACAGTTGAGCTAACACCTGCCAGGGGTGTGCACCTCCATTCATTTGCTTGCAAGCCTTTCTTACGTTCATTTACATTCCATTCTTCTTCATCATTAATCTTTCACTTTATTAATGATAATAATTCTTGATCATGATCATTCCACGTAGAGTCATACAGTATTATTATTAATAAGCATATTAATAATAATAATACTAATAATATTAATAATAATATCAATAATAATCTTAATAATATCCCTAATCATAATGTTAATTAAAATATTAAGAGAAGGGATATTATTACATTCAAACATAATCATTCGCATTCAAATAAGTCCCAGTCAACATTCATGTGAAACCCTACTGCACAGACTCCAAGAAAATTCTGTTAGAAAGTCTAAGTATTCGGGTGTAAGAGCCCTGTCAGGCGTTTCACCACTGTCGGACTTACCAGCTACACTTAGAAAATTTTCGGGTCTGGGCGTATGAGCACTGCTGGGCGTATGAGCCCTGTTGGGCGTATGAGCCCTGTTGGACTTTTCATCCTACACTTAGAAAAATTTTTCTGGTCATACGACCACTGTTCAGACTTTTCACCCCTATACTTAGTAAATTTCTAGACTCATAAGTACTGTTGGGACTCATAAGCACTATTGTGACTCATGACCTTTACTTAGAATATTTTTTAAGGTAAAAACTCGGGCGTTTGAGCACTATTTGGACTCATTATCTTACACTTGGTTTTCCTAAGTCAAATTCCCAGACACATAACTCCTATTTGGGTTTGCTAGGCGTATTAGCAGCCTATTCATAATTCTAATTCAAGTTTCAAATCCCAAACATCATAATACCTAGTTCTAAACATGCACCCATGATTTCCAGGCATAAACTTAACATAAACATAAACATACATACATTCATATCATACGGGTATCATACCCAAATTTATAAAAACATACTTACATGCATTTTCCAGCCCCAAATCATTTAAAAACGGGTAAAAAGGGGTCTAGAAACTCAACTTTGTTGTCTTCGAGTTTCGATATCCCTTCCTTGAACTTCTCGGTTGTTTCTAACACCTAAAACACACACACACACCACCGAACACCCAGGTCACATTTATAAGTACACAAACGGTTCTAGAATCATCCTAAACATCAAAATTTCAGGGTTTCTCACCAAAAACTTCGAGCTTTATGGTTCTTCTTCAAAAATCCCGAGAATTCTCTGCTTTTGCTGCTTTCTCTCTCTAAATGTCCGAAGATGGTGATGATGTGAACAAGAGTGGGTGACCATACCACCTTTTGTATCAAAATTAATAGGAAGTTTGCCCATTTGGCACTTTTGGCCCCTCCACAAAAGTAGACTTTTGTTTTCTTTCCTTTTTCTTTCTATTTCGTTCTTTTAATTTCTTTAATAAGAGATTACGGGTGTTACAATTACAACATATATAATAGAGACATGTATTGTGTGTTTCTACACCTTCATTTATAGTGTCTGGACGTATAGTATAGATGTTGAAATATGTTAG
>BJCN01326257.1:0-27773 GCA_018326445.1 Flaveria brownii
ATATGATATATTTTGATTGGAAGGTCATAATCAATCTTATATCAAATGAATTAATGTAATTAGCGGTAAAAATAGAAAATTCAAACCCACTGTAATTAGCATGAATTTTATGGTTAGTGATGTTAGTTTGTATGGGTATAATACCCAACAGATTTGTCATTTGTAGTGTGGAATTTCAATGTAGTGTGTTTAAATTTTGTTCCTGGTTTTGATGTTGTGTTTCGTCGAGTCCCTACACATCTTTGTGCGTACTCATTGCGATTTGTTCATCCATGATTGATCTTCGATGGGTCTCAACATATTTTATACCAATGTTAGAAGAGTTGGATACAAAGAAAAAAAAAAGTTTAAATGTTTAAAGTCTGGTCAACCCGGGCTTAATGTGTAATATTATCTTTGTTTAACATATGATATTATCCCATGTTTTTGTAAGAGTTTGTTTACTTTTAACGTATAGTATTATCCATTATTTCTATAAAAGTGTTTGTTAACATGACTCGAACATAAACATCATATGCTTGAGCCTCGTTCATAGACACTGATAAATAGTTTTACCAAGTCTATTAACATTGTTCAAAACATTATGTTGCTCGAGGCTCGTCCGTGGACACTAATTTATAGTTTTAACAAGTTTATCAATTCTAGATAGATCAAGTACACTAAGACTAAACAAGATTTTTTTGATACTTTTATGACTGACTTTAGATGTATATATTCGACAAGCTAGAGAGTATATTGAGTGAACGGGTGCATGACATATTATGAACATGAAAGGGAGTGATAACGTGTGTGGTTTGTTCAGATTTCAAGGCACAAAGAAATAAACTTCTTAACAAAGTTTTAATTACTAATCATATGTAATGCTGGAAATTGGAATCTAACTCAAAAAAAAAAACCCTAATGGGTATGTGGTTTTTGCATTCCGATCTATCAATATCGTTTAGTGCGCGCTCACTCGCTAGTGAGTTGTGATTTAGCTTAGCTTGGCAGACTCGTGTTATCATATTTTTTATTCTTATTTGGATTTTTGTGGGTTGGTATGGTATAAGATATTATGGGAAAGGGTATAATAATTTAGGGGTGTGCAAGGTCGGTTGGATCGGTTTTTATAGTCCACCGAAACCGATGGTTAGCTTATTTGGAATTCAAGCAACTGAAACCGAGTTTCGATTCAGATAATGGTTTGGTTTTTGTTCGGTTTCGGTTATTTTCGGTTAGGGAATAAGGGATCACCAAAACCGTAAGCGAATGGTTCGGTTTTGGTTCTTTCGGTTATTGGCTTTGTATGCTCACCCTATATTGCATCATCTCTAATTTGTGAACTTCTAATGATCATTGTATTGTGCATGCTGGATCCTGTACTATTGATCTATGTTCGTCTAGAAAGCATGTTAATCCCTATGTTACGCGGAGCTGAGCGTTTTATGTTCGTTGGGATAAAGTTTTCCCTTTGCTGGGCCTTGTGCAACAAACACCCTACAGACGGTCATCCATCATCGTAAAGTAGTGGCCGTGTAACTTTCGAGAAGAGAGGTAGTCTTGCACCTAATCATAGTTTCCTTTGAAGTGGGTGCTCTGAGTTTTTATTCAGCGGGCGTGGTTATAGAAAGAATTTGTTGAATCCATCGTTTCGGCTCATAATAAATTAAAATTCACGGACACTGACCTGTAACTATCTTGACTCAGCAACTATTTCAGCCTTGAGTAAGTCTAACAGCTCTAACATAAAATAACAACACAAATTAAATTACATTTCAAGATCCTCCCTGAACTATAGAATATAACTATTCATAATATAAAAGATGATGCTTTGCCTGCTGATGAAACCATTGGAAATGTGACAGAATAACAAAGATTACGAAAATTAATATGTTAATAAATACGAATATTTCATATGCAATCCCATGTTTAAGTCAATATGTGTATAGTCCGTTATAGTCACATTGGAACGTGCATATTTATGTTAAGGTATTTGAAACAATCTCTGGGTCGAGTTCTATCATTTTCCAAGGGTAATCTTTCTAATCTTTGTACTTTCTTTAAAAAATTAGTTGAGGGCTTGAGGCATCAGAGTTTTCTTCTCAGTAAATTGTCGCCCTAAATAGCAGCTGAAGAACATTGGTTCAGAGAGGAAATTAAGGCATATGTTTATATATAAAGTTGTGGGTTTAAATGGGAACCATTAGATATCTGTTAACAATTAAAAACCATATATGTTTATGTTTGTATGCACTGATAAATATACTTTTTTAAAAATGTAGTATATATATTCACAGGTGAATATCACATACAATTCAAAGAGAAAAATAATAGCTTAAGAAAACCGTTGAAAACCAAATCCTAATTAGATGAAATTAAATATAGAATTTCATATCATCAATCTATCAATTAATTAAACTAAGCAGTTTTGTATGGGCATCACGATAGACCAACAGCACAAAGCATCTATTCCTTATAACTAATAACAGATCACAATTGTTGATTTTCAATACAGAATTTCATTTCATCAATCGACAAATAAATACATGTAAATAAAACACAAGTTTGGCATACCTTGATTTACAAGCTTGACGGAGAGAGATTCAGCTTCTGATGGTTCTAATCATGTTTGTGAGTTAAAATGTTCACGGGTCCAATGTTGATTAAATGGGTCATGGGCCGGAAAATTGAATCTGTCCAAAATCTATTTTTGGAATTAATAAATTAGTAATTAGGCAATCAATTATAATAAAAAAGTCAAAGCATAAATCAAGCAATTGCTTGATTTAAGCAATCAATTATTATTCTCTTTTATGATAGTAGTTATTTTCTTTCTTATAAATAGATGATAGGAATAAAATACAAAGTGTACCAAAAGTATTCCTTTGTTCTATTCAATAAAATTATGTGAGTGTGTTTTTTATCAATTGTTATTGTGCCAATTGTCTAACAATTGGTATCACAGCGGTGCGAGATCGAAAACCTGTGACAGGGAAAGACAAGTCACTACCCCAAAAGGTCGAATAGTGGAACAGCAACTTGATTCATTTCTGATCAGCCCCTGATCAGAATTGAATCGCATCCCTAATCCCATTGATCAATAACCAGACCCTGTTCTTCTTCGTTGCCTGGGAAAAGAACGGAATAGCCAGTTTAGGCTTGTTTTATTTTTGTAGGGAATTCCGACCAGAAGTGCAGAAGAAACAGACGGGAAGAAGCCTTTGGTTCCAGTCTTGTTTGGCGGGTGAAAGAAAACAACAAAAGCAGATGGCTTTGTTTTCTTGGTCCGTGGAAGAAGGTTGTTGGAGTAGGGTCTGATCTACAAGGGTTGGGGCTGTCCAAAATAGAAAAAAAATAGCAATGATACCAGCAAAGGAAGGAGGTTCGATGTCCTATCAGTGTCCGATTTTGACATCTACAAACTATTCGGTGTGGGCAATTAAAGTGAAGGCCATTATGGATGCAAATGGAATATGGGAGGCCATAGAACTACCAAGTGGTACTAATGTTGATCAAAAAAAGTCCAAGATGGTTCTTGCCTTCTTGTTTTAAGCCATCCCGGAAGAGCTTGTTTTACAAATGGCATCTCATACGGATGCAAAACAAGTTTGGAAAGGGCTGAAAACAAGATTTTTGGGGGTGGATCGAGTAAGAACGGCTAGGCTTTCAACATTGAGGAAGGAAATCGAAAGCTTGCACATGAAGGAGGATGACTTGGTAGATGCTTTTGCAAGCAAACTGAGTGGGCTAGCCTCAAAAGCAAGGAGTCTCGGGTCAGACATTGAAGAGAAGGTTTTGGTGAGACGGTTGCTCGATGCTATGCCCAAGTCATTCCTTCAAATCGTAGCCTCAATAGAGCAATGCTTTGATCTTGACAAGATGTCGTTTGATGAAGCTGTTGGAAGGCTGAGGGCCTATGAAGAACGCATTAAAGGACTCAACAATGAAGAAAAAACTCAAGGGAGGCTAATGTTTTCTAAAAGGGAGAAAGACAAAAAGGCACGGATGTGAGCAATGTGGTTATGGAAGTTCAAACTTTGGGAGTGGCCAAGGAAGAGGTTGGGGTCCCGGAAAAGGTCAAGGTGGTGAACGGTTCCAACGGAATAAAAGCCACGTTAGATGCTACAAGTGTGGTGAGCTTGGACATTTTCTAAATGAATGTCCAAAGTGGGAGAAAAAGGAGGAGGCTAACTTAGCACAATATATTGATGACAAACCAATGTTGCTATGAACAATGAAGTGCACAAACCATGATTAGGGGGGTGAATGATAGTTCTAATCATGTTTGTGGGGTTAAATGTTCACGGGTCAAAAGTTGATCAAATGGGTCATGGGTCAGAAAACTGGATCTATCCAAAATCTATTTTTGGAATTAATAATTTAATATTAGGCAATCAAATATAATAAAGTAGTCAAAGCATAAATCAAGCAATGCTTGATTTAAGCTATCAGTTATGATTTTCTTTTATGATTAGGAGTTATTTTCTTTCTTATAAATAGATGGTAGGAATAAGATGCAAAGTGTACCAAAAGTATTTCCTTTGTTCTACTTAATAAAATTATGTGAGTGTGTTTTTACCAATTGTTATTATGCCAATTGTCTAACACCTTGTAATTGGAGACTGCCCCTCTCGAATTGGCCCAACTATCCTGTAATTTCTTGTTTCATCTAATCGAATTTTCAAGTTCTTATCAGATTAGCTGAAAAACATGACATTTCATTTGTATAACAAAATAACTTGCTGATTTTAAGCTAAATTGAGCAAAACAAAAGTAAATTATCCTAGTTCATATAGTATATAAACTCATTCCGCTAATGTCTTTAATAGTTACAGATTCTACTGATATTGCATCAGGAGCGTATGAACTATACCCTTTGTGTTTGACATATAAATAATTTCTATATTATACACCTCTATAGGGATTCTTTTTCCTCGGTATGTAAAAAACATAAAAAGGCAGAGAACGAGTCTCAAAAAACAATTCCCTGGAAAAGAAATAACAAGTCCAAAAATAAGATACTTACAGCTTTCTTTAGGTCATCCACATTGACTTTTTCACGACCTTCAAAAGCAGCCAAACATTTGGCAACACGTGCAGCATATAGTTCAGCCCTGTGTCCCTGTAACGCCCTCAAAAGTTTGTTTCCATTATCTCTGTTCCGTTATCTTTTTTTTCTTTTTTTTTCTATATTTTAATATGTTTTGTCCCATTATATTTTATTTTAGTGATTATGTTTCAGAAATACTGGGAGATGTCTAATACTAAGAGTAACACAAGGAAAACCTGGCAGCCACCACGAAGAGCTTCCATGACCAGGTATTTCAGTTGTTCTCTGCTAATAGTTACATCCTTCAAATATTCCCTTGCCAATATAATCTATAGAAAAACAGCGAGCAGAATGGTTTCATGAGTAACATATTTGACTAATATTTTATGCACCATTTAGCCACAAATATTATCATTACAGTTATTTATGCCATCCACTCAGCTTGGATTAGAACATCTTATTGTGCATACTCAAGTTAACTAATTGAACATGTTCTACACATTTTGAGTTGTAGACATGCATAACGTGCTAGATTTCATGAAACCTCAGCAAAACAAGAATTCATGAAACCTCGAACAAATTATACTCAACGTTGTCAGTTTCGGCTAACCATCAAGCAAAAGGTGAAAGAAAATAACTTGAATAGATTGAAGAGTCAGTTGCATGATTACCTGAGTCTTTGCAGAGTCTGTTTCTTCCTCCATCATTTTGAAAACGTCGTTGCTTTTTTCTTGAAACTGTGTCGCAATCCCTACTGCAGCAACACGATCCTCAAAACTCATTGGAAGATCTGCACTGCAGAATCAAGCTTTCATTGGTAGAAACATATGGATGCCAGCTAATCCTACCCTAAAATGGATATATAAAGTATGTGCAAGTAGTTTTATGTACTTATTTTATGTGAACAAGCATAAGAAGGCTACCTCAAATTGATTGCAATACGGTCCAGTAAATGTTCACGTACAGCACCCTCTTCTGGATTATAAGTAGCAATTAACAACGGTTTGCACGGGTGGCGAAAGCTGATTCCTTCTCTTTCAACTATATTAACACCATCGGTCAACACATTAAGAAGCAGATTACTTATGCCCTCATCCAGTAAGTTGATCTCGTCAACATAAAGAACCCCTCTATGTGCTTCAGCCAAAAGACCTGGCTGAAATACAGTGGTTCCAGTTTTGACAGATTCTTCAACATCAACAGATCCAATTAATCGATCCTCCGTGACACCAAGCGGAATCTGCATAAACAAGTAAATGAAACAACATATAAACATGACAATAGTCTCAAAGTATCAAAACGTTTTCCAAACACGACCCAACCTGCACAAAGGGTGATCTGACTACTTGAGTCTTGACATTACCACTAGAGTCGCATTCCACTCTATCAGCAAGCCCATCTTCCCACCTTCAACAATTATACACAGACAAACGCAATAAACTTAGTCACGGTTTGTAACATAAAGATCGACGAATGACATGTAGTTATACAACATCAGATAATAATAAACCGAAATACAAGCTCATACATATACATTGCCAATTATTTGGTGACCTTACTCTTCAGGGCAAGCAGGATCAGCATTTGAAATCGACCCAACAACTACATCAATAGGAGGCAGAATCGCGTGTAAACCACGCGCCATAACCGTTTTCGCGGTCCCTCTTTTACCAGATATCGCAATTCCCCCAATCTCACGATCAATAGCCCCAAGCAAAAGAGCCGTCTTAATAGCATCCTGCAGTAACACAATCACAACCTCACTAAACTACATAAAACTACACAAAAATGCACATACACATTAAGAATCTAAAACCTACCTGTCCAACAACCGCAGCGAGGGGGAAGTACCGTCTGCCGTACGGAGTGGCGGTGGCGGTGGTGGTGGTGGTGGCGGCGCCGTTGTTGGATTCTAGGGTTGCTGAGGCACGAATGCGGAGACGATGGGTGTTGTGTTTGATGATGAGTGTAGATGAGTGGTTGGTGGAAATTGAGCGTAAGTTGAAGGGTGTTGAGGGGAATATGAAGGGATTGCGGATGAAATGGGGGTTTGTTGATGGAGATTGTGTGGAAGAAGAAGGTGGGGGTTGCAGAAACGCCATTGAAGAGTGAAACTGAAAGGGGGAGATAGAGAAGGTGGGTTTCTTATCTGGTGGGATTACGGATTACCGTTATCCATACGCACTCGAGATTTTGCGTATCTTGTTTTACGATCGTTTTATTTGGTTTTTGGATATGGTATTTATTTTTGTGATTTGAAAGTTATATTCTCTTCTCTCGGTAAAAGTTGTTCCTAAGGGACCGAAGGTCTCAGGTTCGATCCGTGGAAATGGCCTCCCCACAAAATGTGGGGGAAAGACCGCGTACATCTTCCCTTAAATGGGACGGACCCTCCCTGGACCCTGCGAAAACGCGGGAGCTCTTTGCAGCACCAGGTACGCCCTTTTATTCTCTTTTCTCGGTAATGTTTAGTTATTTGTTGTTGGTTAAATAATGATGTGTTTAGCCGTTCAAAAAAAAAATATAATAATTATGTGTTTTATTATCTTTTGTAAAATAAAGCATGCTTAAACATATGAAAGTTAAGGTAAAAAAAATGGTACATTGTGTATTGATATAAACTAGTTTTGTTACGAGCGGCGGTATCATATGCGTCGTTGTAAAGCATAGACTATAATCGATCCTATTTGTTTTTTTTTTACTAAATCTACGTCAATACTCAAGGCATTTCCAATTACATTTATATGTAGACTGACTCGAATTTATAACGATACATATACAAAAAATATGAATGTATAAATTTTATTTTTTAAGTAAAATGCACGGGAGTAGAACTTTTAAAGCTCGAGGTGATTAAAACGTCGTTTTACTAAGTTTTATAACTGTTTTGAGGGGTTATAATGCAAAGATTGAAAGTAAGACGTATATAAAAATAGCCATATAGGTGTTTTATATCAAACCAAGTCAATTCAGCTTTGAATATAATAATACAGACAACTAAGAAATATGAAAACAAGTGGTTGTAAATAACACGTATATAAAAATAGACACATAAAACGTTTTATGTTTGAACCGAGTCGTTTCCGGTTACGTCCAAACGTAGAGGGTCTCAAAATTATAACGGCATGCACACAAAAATACGAACTTATTACATTAGTTTTTTAGGTAAACTTATACAAGGGTAAACCGGATCGAACCTACGACTTGTCAAACCAAAAATGTGCCTTTTACCTCCGCGTCAAACGCACGATTCAGTTTCAATGTTTAATCGCGCACATGCACACACACAGTAAATGCAAAAGGCCAAATTTTTTTTTAAACACCCAATGATAACTTGACACGTGGCAAGCCTGGTGAGACATCCCATCGACCTTGCTAAATGAGTAGTAGTATAATAATGTATTTAGTTGATGTGATATTTTGAAAATCAAATTTATGTGAAGACAGTATCTATAAACAATTTTTACATTATTTTAGGAGTGATGAATTAAGTCTGGCATAATCACAAAGTCTGAAGTCATAACGATCAATCTCTCATTGAGGCTAAGGGGTTCTATCTAAGGTGGGGAACTAGGACTAATTACAAAAATATTTGGAGTTAGAGCGTTTAATCTCTCTAAGGTTAATGATTCATCCCGCTACAAGTATCCCGCTACGTTTTTGATATAATTATGATTGATTCAGACCAAGATGTAAATTAATAGTGTGAATATTTATAATTAATTAGATAGAAAACACGAATCAAATCACACACCAATATTGACGTTAGTAATGACAGAAGAACCTTAACTCAATAAGAACACGAGACTTGACATACTTGTAGGATATGTAACGAGACAATTATGTTTTACTTTGCGATTTTCATATTAAATGTTGGCACACTTGGCACTCAAGAGTCAAGAAGTCAAGATAGAACGCACGAACCGGACCGGTCCGGCGACCTTTATAATACCAAACAACCGCACTTTAAACCCTGCAACACTTTCCTTTATATTTAAACTTTTTAGATACAGCAAAACCCTAACCCTCCCTCTGCTTCTTCTATATCGCCTACCGTAAACAATGTCATTATGTGCTCCTCCCCAATTTCTATATGTTAAACAATCACAACTCAATTCTCGAAAGGTCAGTCCTGAATTCAAATCACTCTAAAGTTTAATGGTTTTTTACATTTGATTGTTTTTTGCTTGTGTGTTTGTTTAACGTTTGGAGTAAAGTGAAATGTCTCTTCATGATGATCAAGTTAGAGAAAATAGAGAGGAGGTAAAACCCTAAGCTTAATTTTGTTAATATTACTCGTCATAGAAGTTTACTGGCTAAAACACGAGGGAAACGATACTACATTATTGCTTTTAACTTGGTATAGAAAGGGGTATATAAATAATTTCAGTGTTCGCTTTACTAATAATTTATTTGTCTTAACTGTAATCCGAATCACTTGATCTAAATATTGTAGTTTAATTATCATATTCAGGAATGAAAAACAAGCTACTTTGAAACAGGACTGAAAATAAGTCTAATATCATTCAGGAAAGCACTGTTTATAGAATGAAGATTAAACTTATTTTTCAGTTTTGTTTTTTTGTTGTTTGCTGAAAGCTGAACTTTGAGGTTGAAATAATCCCAGGGGTGACTTGAGATAGAATTAATCTAGGCCATCTTTAGCCCCAAATGAGGTTTATAATTGAGATCATTAAGGGCTATCTGTTTGTGTACAAAATTCAAAAGTTTAGATTCTGAAGCACGAGGATATTAAGGGTAAGGACCGGAAATGATTATGTGTAATATGGCAATAGAAAGGAAAGAAAGTGGAATGGTTATGAAACCGTAAAACAGTATTGAGCCTTTTAATCTCCCATTTTCATTAAGAACAAAGAAACCAACAAATTTTCAGTGGTGAATGTATCTATTGAATATACTATGAACATATGGCTGTCTTTTTCTGTAGCTATTAGGTTCATTCACTTCTCCAAAAAGAGAGTTTAAGGTACTTGCAATGTCATCTGTTGTAAAAGAGGCATCAAATTTCATCCCAGCAGCTCCAATATTTTTGCCTGAAGGACCCTGGAAGCAGGTAACTGATTTCAGTATTTTGATAAAGTTGAGATTTGTTGTCCCAAAAAACCATTGTGAGTTTTTAATATGGTTTTTACCATGGTAGAAATTCAACGAGTTTTCTACATCCTTTGTTTATGGATATATCAGGCTATTCTGTTGTTGGATTTCATGATACTACCATGCTGAAATAGACCATCCTTTGTGCAACACTTCATTTAACATAATGTCCCACCATGCTTCTAGTTAACTATTCTGTATTTATATTATTGATGCACTTTTGTGTTTAATGCCATACAAAAATGTTTATATTTTGTTTTTGTTGCACCTTATGGTAAAACTGAGTTCAATTTATATGTGGTTGCATATGTTACTAATAGTGATTATATGCATTGTGAAACATATAATAATAAGCTAATGAGTAATGCCCAATACTTTACGAATGATTTGAATAGAGGAGGATGTAATCAATTCATTTTATTTGGTAGAAGACTTATTGTGACACTGATGGATACCAGAATCCGCAAACTTTAATTACTAAGAGTAAACAAGAACAGCGGTCCTCTTCGAGAGGGACAAGTCTCCAGCAATACGACTCAGAAAATCTATATTTGTTCTTTAAGCAATAAAATGTGATTACAATGTGTTAAAAAGTATACCTGTTGTGTAAGATACATATAATTGACAAGTGGATCCTACTTACATGTTTGTTGAGGAGGGTTTATAATCTATTATATAATTGAGGGCTGGTAGTACCATAATAGGCATGCTTGACCTGTTGACATCTTTGTATCGTTATGATCTTGAATAAACACTTATAATTTTAAAGATTGCTGGTGGAGTTACCGCTGCTGAGGGGTTTAAAGCTGCAGGAATGTATGGTGGACTGAGAGCCTCAGGACAGAAGCCTGATCTTGCACTCGTGACTTGCGATGTAGATGCTATAGCTGCAGGTTTGTTTCAATCTACTTATGTTGACCTGTGGTTGACCTATGACATGCCATTATTTGACCTTTTAGGACATTTTTCTTCAGGGACATTTACTAAAAATGTGGTTGCTGCTGCACCTGTTCTTTACTGTAAAAATGTTTTAGAAAAATCTAAAACAGTAAGTTTCAGTTCTCTATAACTATGTTTTTGAGTACCAAATCTCTTTGAACATATTATAATAATTTTATTTTTTGTAACCTCTTAGGCTCGTGCAGTGTTGATAAATGCTGGCCAAGCTAATGCAGCAACGGTAACTTGAAACATGAGATTTTAGATTCAAGATTCATGAAACTCTTATGGTGATTCTAGATTAATAGAAAACTGACAGCTAGGACTTTGATAGAGAACCGTCTAAGAGACTTTGTATGACTTCCAGGGGGATGCGGGTTACCAAGATGTAATAGATTGTTCAAATGCCATTTCTAAGGTATGTGAAATTTGGTAGTTTTTTTATGTTTTTCATCTACATGATACAAATGGTGTTGACATTTACAATTCTACAGTTGCTTCAAGTTAGCCCACATGAGATCTTGATAGAATCAACTGGTGTGATAGGGCAACGAATAAAGAAGGTATGTAGCACATAATTTATTATAAATATTTCAAATGCGGGATTAATTTATCATGTTGTGTGCAGGAGCCTCTTCTAAGTTCTCTTCCTAAATTAATTAGTTTGCTTTCATCAAGCGTTGAAGGGTAATTTTATATTTCTAACTCATGCGATTGGATTATGTTTTTGTTTTATCTTTTTTGGAATTTATTTGTTTCTTTAAATAATTATCTTAATTCATGATAATACTTGATTGAAAGCTATTAGTTCTTTTGCCCAACATAATGCAATGTAGGTCTATACACTCAGTTTAATTAAGAGTTTATGGTCATTTATCTAAATATTTACTTAATAAGTACAAACCAAAGTCAAAATTACTAATTTCAAGTAATAAGTTTTGACAATTGCATTGCAGAGCAGATTCTGCTGCCGTGGCAATAACAACAACTGATCTTGTGAGCAAGAGTGTGGCAGTAGAGTTTGAGGTATGTATAGATTATAGATTTTTTTAACAGCATATTGTAGACTTCTGGATGGATCTTGTATGTAGCCTTTTACTAACCAGATTAGGTTATTAATTCCATCAATTTGATTTAAGAAAAAGCAAGATGAGACTCACAGGGAGACTCCAGGATAGTAGTATAAATGAGCAACATTTCTTTTAAGTTTCAATAATTTGTCCTAAATTCATTGCATCTATATCTATGGTATATGTATAAAGTAATCCTACAACTCAATAAACTAGCACTGCATGGCTTTTTTTAATGCTAATAAGCATCAGTCATTTCAAAAGAGGGTAGGTGCTATCACCTTCTCTATCCCAGGCTATTGATTTAGCAGATCTATATATTAATGAATTGTCCTTAACTGAAAAATAAAATAGCTGTATTTACTTATTTGTATCTGTTCCAATAATATTTTTCAGCTTGATGGCACCCGTATAAGAATAGGGGGGATGGCAAAAGGTTCCGGAATGATCCACCCAAATATGGGAACACTTCTTGGTGTATGTAACTATCCATCTCATATAGTAATTCTGTTATCCCACAAACATGTTGCAAATATTTAAATTAAAATCCAAAACTGATAGTCTGAGATGGTCTTGTCTCAGTTCTGCTTGTCAATTTTCAGGTTATAACAACTGATGCTCTTGTAGATATTGATGTATGGCGAAAGATGGTACAGGTTGCTGTAAATCGAAGTTTTAACCAAATTACGGTGAGTATTGCCATTGTAAAATAAACTTAATTTTTCTTTATGCTTAGTGACTCTTTCATATTATATTTGTCTTTAATTAAATGCCACTGTTCTTTTTTGAGATTTTAATAATAAATGCAACTTTTTTTGGCAAAAGTTTCAATACGAGATTAGGTCTTTGACTATTTAAAACCATAACAAAAATGGGAATGATTGATTCTACATCACCACATCAGAAGCGAACATGTTTGGTTTGCATGATTTTGTTTTTATGCATATGCTAAACTGCCATGTTTGGTTTTGGTGTATATAAATTCAAACTGACTGATACCAAGGTCGTTTAGTTCTGGTTTTGTGTTCAGTTGTTTATCCTTACACAAGTTTCTTCTTTTTAATGACTGCTGGGAGGTATTTTAGACATTAACCACTTGCTAAACTTCATAGGTAGATGGAGATACAAGCACTAACGATACCATTATTGCTTTGGCTAGTGGTCTATCTGGATCAAACATGATATCTGCATTGAGCAGTCCTGAGGCAATACAATTACAAACATGCCTTGATGCAGTATGTTTAAATGCTATATTTTACCTAAATTCAACATTTTCTTGCACATAGTCTATTAAAGTTACATGTACGTTTATTGCTTGATTTTCAGGTAATGCAAGGACTTGCCAAATCAATAGCCTGGGATGGAGAAGGTGCAACATGCCTTATGGAGGTTTGTATAACTCGATCTTACTCCATCTTGAAACAGGCAGGTTGGGTAACATGTCAAAAAAGGTCTAGGTTAGGACATTCAATTTTTTGGTATGAAATGGCGTCAGGTTGACCCAAAATTACTTTTTCTTTTAAAGTTATATATATTAGATATAATTAATGTCAAATATATTACTGAACAATTGTATTGTTTTAATAATAATGTAACTTGTTTCAAAAAATTATTTAGGTGGTTTTGTGCATTGAAAGTACATTTAGTTGACCTCTCACTCGTTTTTTCCATTTCGACTGGTTTTCTCCATTTTACTCGCTTCTCCCAGTCTTCCATTCTTCCTGTTTATTAGTACCTCTACGCAGTTATATGTAAACGTCTATTGGAAAACTGTATATCAAGACTTTAAAACTAACGCACTAAAAACATCATGCAAAGAATTTTTCCTTAAAATTCATTTGTATTCATAGAAGCCATTTGTTCAGGTCTCAGTAACTGGTGCAAGCAGTGAAGCTGAAGCAGCAAAGATTGCACGCTCTGTGGCATCCTCCTCACTTACCAAGGCATTTTAATTTACACATCTGTTAAGATTTCTGAAAATATTATTACTTATCAATAAAATAAAAATCTGCAAAAAGTAAACTCTTATCTGAAGGTTTAATGATCGATATCAATACATATGTTTCATGAACAGGCTGCAATCTATGGTAGGGATCCAAATTGGGGACGTATAGCTTGTGCTGCAGGGTATGCAGGAATTCCTTTCGACTCGAATGCACTGAGAATAGCACTTGGAGATATCCTACTTATGGATGGAGGTCAACCACTTCCATTTGATAGGTAATACACACACGTCCATACACACATTACACCCAAACACACGCACATACGTTAAATGCTACAAAACTTGCGCCTGTTCCAGGTTAGCAGCCAGTAATTACCTCAAGGAGGCTGGTCATGCTCATGGCACTGTCAAAATTCAAATTTCCATAGGTAAGCATCATACAAACTTCATCAGATTCACATACATTGCCTTTTAAACAATTAGACAGTTCAGTGCTGAAAGTATTCTATGCAAATTTGGCCTGCCCAGCTTTTAAAGTTCCAACAACATATTAACTCTGAAGCATCACAGTTTGCCGGTTGTCTTATTTTATTTAGAACGACTAACTCGCCCATTCTCTAAATCGACATCAACGTCCAGCACTGGGTATCCTCAACCACTTGGGGAGTAACACCTTTACTACCCACACTATGACACTGTTAGGCTACAAGACCTTTGGTTGTTGGTTGTCTTATAAGATAGGGATTTCTCTCAGACTTTTCTTTTAATTATGTATATTGGCTTGATAGGGGATGGACCAGGAACCGGAGTAGCTTGGGGATGTGATTTAAGTTACGACTATGTGAAGATTAACGCGGAGTACACCACCTAGGGACTCCATACATACCAAGATCAGAAGGTCTGTTTAATTTATACTCGATTGTCTTTAACCGAGGCATGAATAAATGTATGATTTGGTTTTACCTTCTTCATGATCCTATCTTTGATCTTTGAATATTTAATTTATCTTGATCTTTTAAGTTCAGCCTTCACATGCTATAGCATGCAACTACTATGGAAAAAATATAAATAACCATATCAACTGTCCATGATTTCATCAAGGTTTACAAAATTTAAAAAAGTATTGATGATCTAACGTTGTTTGACTGAGTGGAGAATTTAAAATTCGTGATGGATTGTGCTGTTTTAATGCATATTTGCAAAGATGAAGGCATGTTATACACAGAGATCAAGCGGTATGGAAGCAATAATGATGAATATAAAAAAAATGTCTAGAAAATGGGATAGTGGTTGTTCAATAGTCCAAGGCGGAAGTATCAAGGTGTTAAAAAGACATTTCTGTACGATGCATGCTCCAGATAAAAAACACGCACTAGTAGAAACAATAGAAAAATATACAATAAGCTTAGAATAGTATATACAAAAGTCTGACAAAAAGTTTAATAAACAAATTCAGAATTCAAAACTTTAATCAAATGTTTATTAAATATACTTCTAACTCAATTTACTGTTTTTAATATCCCTCCAACCTCTCGCTCTCTTCTAACTCAATATCTCAATCCACACACTATTTACAGTTGTCTCCCCATAAATATAGATTTATTAGTTATTAGAGTACAAGTAGAAACAGTAGCCGCTGTAAAGAAAGACGAATACAAAAGAAGATGAATGCAAAAGAAAGCGGAAACTCAATTAGACATCTTCAAATAGGTTTTAAATTGAGTTAGGTTGTTTTTTTTGCTGGAATTTGAGGAATCTGGTCGGTATGCATTTGATTGCACATGACAATTTTGCTATCCTTGGCTGCGTGCGTTTGGCTGCCTAGGCACACCCTTTTTGCGCCTTTGACTACCATGGTTCATGGGTTTTAAATGTGAATCTTTAATTTTTTGGAGTATCATAGTGTTATAAAAACTTCCAAGTGTGATATGTAGGAACACCATCTTTCGATTGACCGAAAATCAAATACTAAATATATAGTTCGGTTCATTATTATCACTATTATGGCATATTGGAGTTTCCGTCCAATCTCATACCAATATGACTCATTTTATAGCCCATGATCAATCTAGAGAATAATCCCTAAAGGAAATACACTAGATGAACTATCAAATGTAATACAACTACCCATACTGTCGGGAAATACATACACGCATACAATATTCGAGACTTTCATATACCTCTATAACTGGCAACCCAAACCCGACCCGGGGACCCGTATTGCCTTATGCAAACTTTGACCGATAATCATCTTACGGGCCCATAGATTCGTCAAACGGCCCAATCCAATTTCATTGTCGGAAGCCCAGCGTTGAGTCGTTGACCACCCAAATATCCCTCTTCTTTATCCATTTATTCAGTTTATATATATATATTCATTCATTCACACAATTTTTCTAGCTAACCCTTATTTCTCGCAATTTTCAAGCGATGTTCTTCGATTCCGATCATCGACTCTCGATCCTCAAATTCATGTAATAAGCTTCTGCATCATCTCCATCATTCAAATCATGTCATATTTGCTCCTTTGAATCTGTTTACTGCTACAGATCTACTTGAATTGGCGATCGAATCGTGTTGTTAGGGTTTGGGTGTTGATTTTCTTTTCACACAGGAAATTGGGGGTCGAAGAGCATCGAACAATGCCTTCGGTGCTTTCGCTCGAGTTTTTCATTCCTCCTTTGGCTACCTCTTTCTACACCGGTCGTTCGTGTTCTCATCGTCTTAAACGTCGTCTTGAAAAAGGTGATCGTCGTGGTAATCTTAGTTAACAATCGGTTTGTTGTCTTTTGTTATTTGCGATTTAATTAGTATCTGTAATACTTTGTTCGGGTTATCTCGTTACTTTCTTCTTCTTCATCGTCGCCATACTGCTTTTGACGCGGTCATTTAGCTCTATATCTGCTAAATTTGAGATCGATTGATAAGCAAAAACCGCCTTAAGAGATACGAGTTTGGATTAATTTCTGCGTGGGAGAAGGCTGGTCAACCCAGATCTGATATTGCCAAAAAGGTAAAATCTTTTTTCTAATATGAAGTTTTGTTTTGTTTTTGTATACACATGTTGGATTTGTATATTAATTACGAGAAATTTTTGTGCTAATTGATAGTTATTTTGTATGCTTTGTGGTAATGATATATTCTGTTATTGATTGCGAGTACATGGTTGTTGAACAACACCGTTTGGCAATTCCTTTTCTCTGTTGTATTAGATACTATGATGTGCATGATGCTGTTTTGTTTCTCATTTAAGGGTTATAAGCAAACACCTTTGTGTTAAAGGGGGAAAGTGGCATAACTCAGCTTCTCTTTGAGCTGTTATAGAATGGTAGATACACAAAGGCAAATATAGTCTACTGGTTTTCATTAGTTGATAAACAAAAAGGTTTGGCGGGTGGACATGAATCGATGTGATCACCATCACTGCCGACGGCATCAGTTATCATTTTTTGATTATTGTGTAATTGAAGTGTTCAAGTTTGGGAAAAAGGTAAATTGTTGATGCCAAACAATCTTTTAATTCACTATCCTAAGAATGCATCGTTATCGTTATTTAATTTGAGATAAGATTTGGACAGCACATCATTGTATTTATTCGTCCACAAATTCCATACATCGGCAATGATTTTACATTGGCTCAAGTTCTTTTCCGAACAACAATCCTAGGTTTTGAATTTGGGTCTCTTTGAGGCCTTTCAAGTCTTATCACTGGGCCATCTTTACCGTGAGTTTCTGCTCAAGTTCTTGTGTCTTGTTTTTCTTATATGCAAACCTCAAAATACATTTGTTTTACGCAAAGATAACTGGAGTTCTGATTTATTTTCCCATTTAGTAGTGTGGTGTAAAGAAATTTCAACGTTTAATATAGCATCCAATCCCTCATAGTATTGCCAGTTTTGTCCACAAGGAGCTTACGGCTTTGTTTTTGTTTGCCTGAGTGGAGACTTCCTGGGAAGACTCAACTTGGAATTAC
The DNA here is from genome assembly GCA_018326445.1 of Flaveria brownii. Lineage (NCBI taxonomy): Eukaryota > Viridiplantae > Streptophyta > Magnoliopsida > Asterales > Asteraceae > Flaveria > Flaveria brownii. Next base: position 18,072 of record BJCN01326257.1, read on the forward strand.
ACTCACTCAAACACGCTTAACAGTGAAGTTCTCTCATTCATTGCCAAATGCCAATGCGCCCAAAACGTGTTGGGGGATGTTTGAGGTGTGACATTTGACCAGTATACCTCCCATGCAGGGAACATGTGGGATTCATCTTTGGCGTCATGAATTGTTTTGTATAATTAATGCTTTTTCTGTTTTTACTTTGTGCTCACTGATATGCAAAATTGCTCACATGTATCTAAACGGGCAATTCTAGAAAAAAATAGAGAACAAAAAACATGATGTATACCCAAACAGGCTAACACAGCCAACCCTGCCTAGATAAGCTACTGTTAACAGGTTATGTGTGTCTACACATGTCCGTCTTTATATTGAAATAGAAACTTATTAAGAGCCGTAATTATAGATATTCTTTGCAAGGAGCTGGTAAAGACATGTCATATGTATGCTCTTTTGGTTTACTCCCCTTTTTCTGTTTTATTCCTAACTTAAATTTTCTCATGTTGTAAATTGCTTTTTGACAAATCATCATGTTTCACTAAGTTGACAGTTGATTCTTATTTTGATGTAGGTTTTTTGTAAAATTGTGGTCTTTAAAGTGTCCAAGCGATTTTTGCAACCTGATTGCAGCTCTTAATTGATGCCAATGGACCTTTGCTCTCACAATGAATTGTCAGCTACTGATAATATAAATGATCATCATGGGTTTTGTAAGAATACTCATGGAATCCTAAAACCTCTTTCTATGGACGAACTAAGTGAAGATGTGACCAAGACTCTTATCATTCAAGATGCCATAGAAGAGGATTCAAGCTCCTCAACACCCAATAAGAGTAGCGAGTTTCAGAAAGAAGACTTGTGTGACAAGTCTCTTCAGGGTAAAATAATGACTCAATCCTCCAAAAAGTGTCTTAGCATCCATTCACCGTCCTCAGGTAGAACTCTATTTCATCAAGATGTCATCACAAATGAGTTATCAACACATGGTGACGGCATGAAATCTGATGATCCATCAGGCTGCTGTTCCTTATCTTTGCCTGTAAGTATTTTCATGCTAGTTATTTGGATTATATTAGAAAGAAGAAATTTCACTTAATTACTTATGAAGTGCTTGATTTTGCTTTTGTTCATCACTTTATCGTCAAATGGGTAAATTTACAAACAAATAACTAAAAAGAAACACATCAAATGGGTTGAACAGTCACCCAAAGTGATGCCTTTTATTGATGCCTTTTATTCTATAGAGTAGCTTCTTGTTGTAACTTGTAAGAACATATATTATGCATTCATATTTAAGACGTATCATTTACACATTATATATTATATTTTTCACAGACCCATTCGAAGCTTGTATCTGCAATGAAAGGCAGTCGTGAGAAACGGGGAGTTATTCCTCCAGTGAAGTTAACAGTAAAATGGGCCCCAGACGTATACGATCCAATTCCTACTTCAGTTTCACACTTCGTAACAAACAACAGGTCCTCTTCAAAGCACAGCAAGAAGAATTCAAAGAACAGGCAAAAGCATGGGAGCAAATCATCACGTGGAAGCAAAAGCAAAGACAAAAAGCAAGTTAGAAAACGTGGTGGAAACTCTTCTTATACTTCTTCAGGTATGAGTTACAAGTTTGAACATGAAGAAGAGTTCGTTGATTTTCCTGAACACGAGCATCAGCCAGATGGCATTGATTTTCATGTCGGGAATCCAGACCGATTATGTGGAAGTAGCTTCATGAAGAGATATGCAACAGGCTTACATATGTCGTCGATTGCTGAAGCCACCTAGCTTTTGGGATCATCAAAGCAGTTTATGTTACTTGTGTGTAAATAAATAATAAGATTGCAGCTTTGTTTATTAGTGTAAAATCTTTAAAACCGCTGGTACAGTGGTTACTTTGATTTCTGTAGATATCATGTTTGGTATTCCATAAAGTTAAACTTTAAAAGTTGTGCGCTGAAGAGTTAATAACTTGCAGATGTTTAAATTAGATGCTGAGTGCATGTGCAAGTGCCGTAGGCCTATACATGAACCGAATATTTAAGAACTGCTTGACGAGAAACTCATTTATGTTTGTTTAATATAATAAATGCACGAACATGAATTCCTATGACCGAAGCAAACCAATTCATATATACCTTAACATATTTATACTGGTTTAATAACTACCTTCTCGATAAGTGTTAATTAGAAAGTATACTCATGATTTTATAGCCATATGAAGAACAGAACAGGTAAATTACCACCACAATGTTAGATCGAACGGAATAATTGTGGGATGAATATGATGGGGCTGACGGAGTGATAAATCCGTAAAACATAAGCATCATCAGGCTTAGAAAGAACCCAAAAAAGTTTTGTGACGTATCTCCGGCCTGAGGATGAGTGTTTGTTTAAAGATGAATAAGAATGGGAGACGATGATGTGTGTTAGAGATGGTAGTATGAGGGTTAAGGAATCATACATTGCGCATGACCTATTAGTATCGGTATATATTTTAGACGTCACGGTCTGTTATAACTGTATGAGTGTTTTTCTTAATCTCTATTGGCGGTTACACGTTACACTCATTATCTTTACGGCCAATCAACGTGAATAATCATGTCATAAAGGATTTGTCATTTACTGTCAAATCGATCAATCATCATTCATCATTGCCACGTATGATGAATCCATTTTGTTTCCGATCAAATCTCCTAAGTTGCTATTTCCAGTATTAACGTCTTAACCATATATTTAACTTGTTTGTATAATACAAAAATGTTGATTTTAACCATATAAAAAGCGTATAATTTTAGAAATACTTACTTAACATAGCTTGCTTTATAAGAAATAAAATGTAAAAGAGATTTCTTCACAAGATAAATTAAATTAATAAGCTGAATTTATTTCGAAAAAGTTTAAAAATTTTGTAACTTCTTCAAGCAATAATACAACACGTGGCGTAATCCGAACGGTTGTATGGTTCAAAATCAACGACTGAGATAAAAAAAAGTAAAAAACAATATAAAAATAAAACTAAAAATACAGAGAGTATAAAAATAATTAAAAATTGCATTTGAACGCCCGACCACTGCTGACGTTCAGAGGGGCTTCTCATCTCATCTTCGTCTCTCACATTTGTTAGATCTCTTTCTCATTTCATTATGATCTGCTGATTATACATACAAATCTCTATATCTATACCTTTCCCCTCATTTTTATCTTCTTCTTCAATTCTTGTACGATCAGAGGAAGAAGATCAGACGAAGTTGCCAGTTTTCTAGGGTTTTTGCTCAATCTGATTCATTTAAATCAAGCGAAATGGCAGCTCCACCAGCTAGAGCTCGAGCCGATTACGATTACCTCATCAAGCTGCTCTTGATTGGCGACAGCGGTATGCATTGTTTTGTTCTTCACCGTTTTCGATTTGAATCCCGATGTACGTGTGTTTGTGCCTGTGATGTTTTGAGCGATTGACTTGAAGGGGATTTCGTAGTTTGAATTTGATTCCAATTGCGATGGGTTAGGGAAGGTGGAGAATGTACGTTTTTTCATATTTAGGTTTTTTGTTATTAGGGTTGTGATTTCTGTACAGTTGATTAGATAATGGTGTGTAAAAGGGTTGTTTTGTTGTTGGATTCGGGTACGGATCGTGGTGTTTTGATGCATGCTAAATTACTAATAGTTTGTGTAATTGGTGATATGTTACTTATGTGTTCTACAACGAACTCAATTAGGATGATTATGTACATCAGTACATGAGAGTACTCATATGGAAGTCAAATACCTTTGCTAAAGCTTTGTTGTGGGTCAAGTTTTGTTTATACGTAATTTAGTTTGCTTTTACTGCAAAATAAGGTAAAGACTAGTGAATGTGTGCTTATGGCCATATGTCGCCATCAAAGTGGGGAAATTGGGTTGCATTTATACGTTTTTAACTAAATCATATGATTAGTTTCGTTTTGAATTGTCCAAGTGGTGCTTAGAGGTCCATGACTTTGAGTCTTGTCCATTGAAATGGAAGGTGCCATACATTCCTTTGATATTGGATTGAATTTGTATGATTGGAGAACTTATTGCAAATTCATGGTCCTATTAGAAATAGGGGTTTGGCAAACACTTGACACATTGCCTTTATGGGAATGGGTGCCAGTGTGCAGTAAGTTGGATTGATAGGTACATATAGATGGAAATATGGTCTAAACAGGAGCACACTTGAGACTTTACCAAAGTAAATGGATGCCCATTAATTTCATATGCTGACACTTGCAAGCTCCATCTGATTGTTAAAGTACTTTCATGATTTTTTTGTCTGAAATCTGAATTACAATCTGAATATCTTGAGGGCGATCTGTAAAAGATTGTATTAAGTATGTCAGTTCCTTCATATGTGTTCCTGTAAGTTTTAAAGGCTATCTCGCTAAAGTTTGGTATTAATGTTTTAACTTTTGTGTATTCCTTCTGTTGGTTGCATAGGATAGTCTAATGTTGTAGCCTTATAATTCATTACTTCTATACCATTACGCTGTCCTTGTAATTAGAGTGCACTTTCAGTTTCACTTCAACTTCAGGTTTTACATTGTTGCTTTTAACTATTCAGGTTTTTTCTTTCTTTTTGAACAGCAACACCTAGAATTTATCTAGTTTAAATTTTCATTGGGCGAGCTAGAATCTACAACCTCTTGGTTGTGGGACTCACCTCCCTTTAACCTTTTAGCTCAATAATTTCTCTTTGCAGATTACTAGATTAACTGAAGTTATCAGCTGATAGAACTCAGTCTTATGATACCCCTTTAATTCATTGCTGCAGGTGTTGGTAAGAGTTGTCTCCTTCTGCGATTCTCAGATGGTTCCTTCACCACTAGTTTCATCACAACCATTGGGTTCGTATTCCAAATTCTTAATTGCTTCTTACTCGTTAGAAATATTGATTTTTGGGAGTTTCATGCGGGCATACTGGTAACCTGATTTTATTGTCACATAGTATTGATTTTAAGATAAGGACCATTGAGCTTGATGGAAAACGAATTAAATTGCAAATCTGGGACACTGCTGGTCAGGAGCGATTCAGGACAATCACAACTGGTAAATCTGTAGCAAATAGTCTTTATGACGTCCATGATTGATGATTTTATTCATGTTTTAATGAATTGAGACATCGCATGTGTACTTTATACGATGCTTGTAGAATGTTGTCTTTTTGCATATGAATCCAAGTACATGTTTCATAGTTAAAAAGCTCTATATAACTTTTGGACAAATAGCCTACATGTATATATGCCATATGAGTTTTTTAAACATAGTGCATGTTTTAATTAATCTTGGTATTTTTGTAGCTTATTACCGTGGAGCCATGGGTATTCTGCTGGTCTATGATGTAACTGATGAATCATCATTTAACAGTAAGTGCTTATATTTCTCATCTACAAATTTAAATCTTTGTTAGCCGCTCTTTAAGTAGTTTTTTCCTAAATCTTTTTCTTCCTCAGCTGAATTTTGCGGGTATCACAAATCTTTTGCATCTTCACTGTTGTATATGCTTCATGTTCTTAGATATTCTCCCATCAACTCCCATTTGTAAGAAACTATTATTTTTTTATGCTCAGACATCAAGAACTGGATCCGTAACATAGAACAACATGCATCTGATAACGTAAACAAGATACTGGTTGGGAACAAGGCCGACATGGATGAAAGCAAAAGGGTCATCTTTCTCTCTTTCACGTGCACACACAGAGAAATAAATAAAATATCAAATTATGCATATATTCCCATTTGGTTACATCATTTTCTACATTGAGTTTAATCGATATTGTATAGGCGGTTCCCCCTTCTAAAGGGTCAGGCACTTGCTGACGAGTATGGCATCAAATTCTTTGAGACTGTAAGTAAAGTTACCTATGTTTACCTTTTTACATATTACACATAACATGGGTATTTATATGCCATTGAAACAGAGTGCAAAAACCAATATGAATGTGGAGGAAGTCTTCTTCTCTATTGCTAGGGATATAAAGCAACGACTTGCTGAAACTGACACAAAGGCTGAGGTATGCTTATATTTATCAGTGAACATAGCAACATTTAACTTAGCAAATTATTTAAGGAAATTGTTTGACTATTTTTGTTGAACATTAAAAGTTTCTTTAAATGAAGTTGAAAATATGATTCGAGCAAATAAGTGATTTAAACATGAGAATGCTTCAATGCAGAAACTGCTTCTATTCTATAAGACTGATGAAATAGAATGTTTACGTATCTAAAATACTTTTTAATATACAAACAGTTGACTTTTCAAATAAAATTTTGTTATAATTGATTATAGGCAGAAAGAGTAATCTTGTTCTATCTTCATCCATTTTGTTTGCAGTCAAAGCATGCACACCCTAATTTCTTGTTTTTCTTATAACTTAATAATTGCAGCCACAGACCATCAAGATTAACCAACAGGGGCAGGCAGCAGGGTCTTCTGAAGCTGCTCAGAAATCAGCATGTTGTGGATCTTAACTCCATAATAATAAAGATTAGTCACATTGACAAGAAGGCATGAGTTCAACTCTCGGCTTCTACATAAACGTCGATAGGGTGATTATACTAATCTTCTCATGACATCATTATGGTTTATGTATTTTTCCTGGAATTCTAACTTTTATTTACCAAGTCATGTTTTTAACAGTTGGTTCGTGTTATGAAAAATCAATTAAATACATCATTTCTCTTGTTTTTGGCTATCATATGCTACAATAGAAAGGTTGTTGAGAACCAATCTTAAGTCCATATTCCATACCCATATAAACACTTGTATAGCTAATATTTTTAACTGTAACATATAAGATAGTTATAAAACTTTTTCCCCTCTCCTACTGCATACGAGTGCTATCACACTATTTATACAAATGTTTATTAACTTGAAATTTTTATATCTCCCTAGCATATATATCAATTATAAGAGTTACGTATGAAATGTAAATACAAATTCAATAAAGAAACAGAATATTTATATAAAATAGATTGACAAAATTGACAAGAGAGTTCTACAATGATATGCCATTGACTATTTAAACCTCCCGACTGTTTCTACTTTCTAAAAAAATGAAAGTAAAAAAATATATTTCCTTTTCACAAATCATTACAATTCACAAAACCCAGAGGATTTAAATAGTAAACATAATTTAATAACCTGTCTGAATTCTTTCCATAAACTTCAAGTTGATTATCTTCCATAAGTTCTATATTTACCCTTCTATCATCTTCTTCTCCATAGCGATGCCAACAGTGTGATCATTTTACCATTATACCCCTTCCGCCATATCCGAGTTATAAACACCTCAATGCACCAATGTCCCAAACTTTTCAACAAAAAGAAAAGAAAGCTTAAAACAAGCTAGGTGTGGACGCCTTTGCTAGATCTTGTCCACATGTCGTATATCCAAATCTCAAGACACGTGTCGTGATTTCACTGGCTACTTAACGTTTAGGCAACTCCCTGAACCTAGGGGCGCTCTCTATGCAACTCATTGTCTTGCTTATCGACAACTCTTTGGCTTGAACTTTGGCTACACTAATCGGTGATAGCAAAGACTTGACCATGTTTGGATCCTTAGAGTTGGTTGTTTTTCGAGGCAGATTTACTTGGACCGAGAATAAAGAATAAACCGGCCTGTGATCTGAGAATTTCGATTCGCCTCTTACGTATGATATCTGTTTTAGTCCTCCACCTTTCCACAATATCCGATCACACCTATGATCACATCCACACATATCAATCAATAAGTCATGTGGTACTCATAATTATATCAAAGTTGTAAATAAATTATGTAAAGTAGTGGGATCAATGTGCCAAGAAAGTCAACAGAATAAAAAAGGTCAACCATGAGTATTATGTTTTACAAGTCAAAATGACACAGATTTTATAGCAAGTGGAGCTTTTTGAAACATTTCAACATAAATAAATAAACCAGGCTCATGTGTTGGGATTTCACATGCCAATAATTTATAATTTATAATAAGATGAATGAGAGTTGACCAAATCAAAATGCCAATAAAGTCAACAAATGCTTGTGATTAATTTCATACCACATTGATTTCAAAACCATATTAACTTTATACTAAATTCGATTTTTTTTAAACATAAAGACATCTTACCATGCTGGAGTACGTCTGTTTTCTTTAGGAGTAGAAGTTTGCGCGACAACATAGCGATCAGAATTTGTAATGTATTTATAAGTAGGCGCGAAACATATCTTTCCCTCTTCCCATCCTGTGAATATCCGCCCGGCCCTTTGCTCGATTTTCAACTGTAAATCACAACATATGTTAACTTTAATAACTTTCTTCGGTTATATGGTTACAGAACCACCATCATAATCAACTATTCACCTGATCTTTCTCTAGTAGCGCTTGCAAGTCGTTTCTTTGTAGGATTTCATGCACGTCATCAGAAGTCGATGACAAACGATAGTTTAAATCCCCTAGCCATATTATCTTTCTGCATATTGACAACCAAAACAAATATAAGAAAACATACAAAATAATTAAGTAAAAAGAACCTTAAAAATAAACAATATTGAACACAAATCTTACTCATGGCCTAAAATGTTATTAGGAGGAACAGGTTTTCCAAGTGTTCTATACGAACGAGAAAATCTCGTCTTCCTCAAGATTTCTGTTACGTCTGAGTTTCTCTTGTACTCGTCTCCTTCCTTCTCCCCGGACGCCAAATGGGTACAAACGAAGCAAAATGTAGTACGATGTAACGTCAGGCTAATGGAAATGGACCCCTAAAAATAAAGGTGTGACAATAACAGTTAGAATATTATTTACAAAACTTTCTACGCAAATTGTCCTTTACATGTTGTAGGCATTTTTAATGTGTTATACCTTATTCCCTAGATATCCCATGATGCCTCTTCCAACACATGACACCTTCAAATCGCTAACATAATGGCGCAAATCATCGCGTATGAATACACAAAGAAAGATCCCAACCATTTGCTTACTAGCAACTAAGCTGAATCCTGGATATTGTATAGCCTCGGGCTTGGGATCGGGATCGGGATCATTAATCCCGCTTAGCGGATCATCAACATTTGTGTTGAAAATCCTTTGGAATTCTTCATGACCAAGTTCATCCTCAAGAGATAGAAGATCAGAGAAGCTAGCTCTTGGCTTTAGAGTTGACTGATGTTGGTCAACGGTGGAGGTAGGATTGTAATTAAATGGAAGTTGAGGGTTAGTGTTTAAGGCTTCATGAATAAGTGAAAGCCACTTGACTGCAGGGCTTTTGTTCTCAGCTCCCAGTACATTGCCTGCATTTAGGGGTACAATTTCTTGAAACCTGTTTTACACAAAGGTTAAAAGTTAAAACATTAAATGTGAGAGTAAAAGTAAAACAATATTTGTATTATATAATAATAGTTTCCATTTGTTAGAAATTATATATATAAATTTTATAAGTGAATGAAGAACTCAATGGTTATATAACTTAGAGTTGTAAGAAGTATCCCACATTGGTGATGGGATAAAACATAAGTTCCATTGTCCCACATTGGTGGTGGGGTGGAACATGAGATGCATTGTCTTAATTAAGTAAAGTAATAAACCATGAGTTGGATTGTCCCACATTGGTGGAATGGTAAACTATGAGGTGCCTTATAAGCAATTATTTTCTACACTTGGGTATCCTCCTCAGTACATCTATCTAGGCTCGGATGGCCCTCGCCGTCCGAGCCCGAGCCC